>RJWM01009392.1:0-27887 GCA_004363535.1 Dasyprocta punctata | reverse complement strand
ATGGACAGATTCCTAGAAACCTATGAATTACCAAAGCTGAATCAAGAAGACGTAAAGCTGCTGAATAACCCAATTTCAGCTAATGAAATTGAAAATGTAATTAGGACCCTACCAACAAAGAAAAGCCCGGGCCCTGATGGATTCACTGCTGAATTCTATAAGAAATTTAGGGAAGACTTAATGCCAACACTCGTCAAACTCTTCAATGAAATTGAAAGGGAAGTAAGTCTCCCTAACTCATTCCTGGAAACAAGTATTATGCTAATACCAAAACCAGAGAAAGACCCAACCAAAAAAGAAAATTACAGGCCAATCTCCCTCGTGAACATAGATGCAAAAATCCTCAATAAAATTCTGGCAAATAGAATACAGCAAGTTATCAGAAAGATTATACACCATGATCAAGTGGGATTCATCCGAGGAATGCAGGGATGGTTCAACATATGCAAATCAATAAATGTAATGCACCATATCAACAGGGCCAAGGACAAGAACCACATGATCATGCCAAGATAGATGCAGAAAAAGATTTTGACACAATCCAACACCCATTCATGATAAAAACCCTACAGAAAATCGGAATAGATGGTCTCTACCTCAACCTGATAAAAGCCATATATCATAAACCAATAGCCAACATCTTACTAAATGGTCAAAAACTGAAAACTTTCAACCTAAAATCAGGAACAACACAAGGATGTCCATTATCACCACTCCTATTCAATATAGTTCTGGAAATATTACCCAGAGCCATTAGACAAGAGAAAGAAATAAAGGGAATAAGGATAGGAAAGGAAGAAGTGAAGTTATCATTATTTGCAGACGATATGATACTCTACATAGAAGACCCCCAAAAATCCATTAAAAGACTTCTAGAAGTAATAACCAAATTCAGCAATGTTCCTGGATACAAGGTGAACACTCCAAAATCAATATTATTCCTGTACACAAACAACAAAGTCACTGAGAGAGCAATAAGGGAAACCACACCCTTCACTATAACATCCAAACAAATGAAATGCTTAGGAATCAATCTAACAAAGGAAGTAAAACATCTATACAGTGAAAATTACATTACTCTAAAGAAGGAAATCGAAGAAGATTTCAGAAAATGGAAAGATATTCCCTGTTCATGGATAGGAAGAATAAACATTGTGAAAATGGCCATTCCCCCAAAATTATTATACAGATTTAATGCAATCCCAATCAAAATACCACTTGCCTACCTCATGGAGCTAGAGAAAGCATTCCTGAAATTCATCTGGAACCAGAAAAGACCTAGAATAGCAAAGGCAATTCTGGGCAACAAAGGGAAGGCAAGAGACATCACAATCCCCGACTTGAAACTATACTACAAAGCTACTGTGATAAAATCAGCATGGTACTGGAATCAAAACAGACCTGAAGATCAATGGAATAGATTAGAAGATACAGCCCAACTACAAACACACTTAGCCAGCTCCTCTTTGACAAAGGGGCTGAACATGTACATTGGAAGAAAGATAGCCTCTTTAACAAATGGTGCTGTAAAAACTGGCTTTCTATATGCTGTAAACTAAAACTAGATCCAAGTCTATCACCATGCACTAAAATAAAGTCCACATGGATCAAAGATCTGAATATTAAAACAGAGACACTAAACTTACTAGAAGACAGAGTAGGTAAAAATCTTAAGGACATAGGAGTAGGCAGAGAGTTCATGAACAAAAATCAAATTGCACAGAAACACTTTCCAGAATCAACAACTGGGATCTCATCTTGCTAAAAAGTTTTTGCATGTCAGAGGAAATCTCCAACAGAGTGAAAAGAAAACCCACGAACTGGGAAAATATCTTAGCCAATTGTCCATCAGACAAAGGAATTCTATCTAAAATGTATAAAGAATTAAAAGAAATCAGGCCCCTAAAATTCAAGGACCCAATCCAAAATGGGCATCTGAGATGAATACACACTTCTCAGAGAAAGAAATACAAATGGCAAATAAATATATGAAAAAATGTTCAACATCAATGGTCATTCGGGAAATGCAAATTAAAACAACACTGAGATTCCATCTCATTCCAGAAAGAATGGCCAAGATTAAAAAATGAACCTACAACCAATGCTGGAGGGGCTGTGGGGAAAAAGGAACTCTTCTCCACTGTTGGTGGGAGTGTAGACTGGTGCAACCACTGTAGAAGTCAGTGTGGAGATTCCTCAAGAAGCTAGGATTAGAGATCCCATTCAACCCAGCTATCCCACTTCTGGGCATTTTCCCAGAAGAATTGAAAACATCACACCACAGTGATATCTGTGCACCCATGTTTATAGCAATCCAATTTGTAATAGCCAGATCTTGGAAACAACCCAAGTGCCCACCAATCAATCAAAGAATGGATAAAAAGGATATGGTATTTTTATACAATGGAGTATTACTCAGTTATTAAGAAAGATTGCCTTGATTTTTATAAGTAAATGGACACGACTTGAGACCATACTCGTAAGTGAGATAAATCAAGCCCACATGTGTAAATACCGTATTGTCTCCCTAGTGTAAGAAACGGAAAAAGTATATATGATCCAAAATCTATAACAAATGCTATGTAAGGGTAAAAAACAGCTCAAAGAGCAAAAGTAATTGGGAAGGGAAAAGGTGGAAAGAGGAAAGGGAAAAGGAAAAGATATAAATCTGTATGTGTGTATATGTAAGATAACTAAAAGGAACACACTGCTGAACGTATTCATTATTGAGAAAGAACAATTAATACTCATATGATTAGATCAATTTTACATGTCTGTATCTGTTAATGTAAACAACCATTTTAAAGATAACGATATGCAATATTGCAACCATTGTCAAGTTTCTATCATCCTGTTTTGTAAACCTGCAATGTTACTGTAGTGTATTTACTCTAGTCATTTGTTTGTCTCTTTTGCTTTTTGTCTTTGTTATGTGTGGTTTTTTTCTCTTAAATAAATTTTTAAAAATTCTTAACAAAAGGTTTTCAAGGTTGCATTTTATCTTAATTTGGTTGTTGACACCTCTGACATCTTTTCTTCTTAGAAGATATTTTTAATTCAGAAAATGCTTTCTCCATAGATAGTGAGTAAACTCAGAACAAAGTTTGCTAAATGATGGATGGCCTCAATTCTAGTTTTCATCATATAGAAATGGATAAATGCAGTATTTATGCCTAACATTCTCCACAAATAGTCTTCTTGTCTCTATTCAGAATATTTTTCTTCAACAATTTATTATTAGTAGAACTTACAAAATAAGCTGTCTATAATTCTTTTGGTTTTTCTCTACATATATCTGCAGCATATGTCTAGACTTTCTCAATTCCATTAATTTCTGATATAAAATATAAATATATCCAATTAAAAATAAGCACTCTATCAAACACATCATACAGTTCCAAGCACAATTTCATAGTCTCAAAATCAAATCCTGTGCACCGAGTTCTCAATTTATCTTGCTTGATCATCTCTCCCAACACACCCTCTACTCCATTGCTTTTATAGGGATAAAATTCAATGCCTTTCTGAGTACAGGCTTGATTTTCAATAATTGCAGTTTGCTAAATTTCCAAAGCTGCTTAACTTTTGAATATTTTTTTAAGATTTTCAATAGATTCTGAACAAATTCAACCAAAATTTAGGATTCTTTCTTTCAAAATGTCTAATACTGTTACAGGAGTTAGGTTTATTAACAAAGTAAATACTCAAATGCTCAAACACTTTAAAAACATGGTTAAAGATGAGCAGCAAATAGAGAGAAGTCATGTGTGGGGGAGTTGGGGGGGTGCATAAAATTTTTGCAAATATGGCCTCTATTTAGATTGGTGGCGAAATGCACCATTTTAACTGTGTAGTTCAGTTGCATTAAGTGCATTCACAGTGTTCTATAACCGTTACCAGTTTGTATTTCCAGAACTTCTTCATCATCCTAAAGAGAAGCTCTATACCCACTCAGTAATAACCCCCATTTACCATTTACCTAGTCCCTGATAAACTCTATTCTGTTTTCTGTCTCTATAAATTTACTTATTATAGATACTTTATATAGATGACCATTTGATATTTGCCCTTTTTATTAGGCTTTTTCATTTAGCATGATATTTTCAAGATTCGCCAATGTCATAGTGTGTATCAGAATTTCATTCCTTTTTTGTCCATTATTTAATTTTATTTTATTGTATTAGTATGTTTGCCATATATGGAGTTTACAATCATCTTGGGGAATAAATACATGTACATGACACAGCTTGTGTGTTGGTTGCTTTTCTCTCATTACTGGGGCAAAATACCCAACACCCAATTTTAAAGGACAAAAGGTTTATTTAGCTCCCAGTTTGTGTAGGTTTCAGTCAATAATTGGTTGGCTCAAAGGCAAGATGGCATGGTACAGAGACAACACTTCAAGGTGGCAGAAAACAGCAAAGAAACAAGAGCAAAAGGAGAGAAGCACGGAAAGAAGGTTCTTTCCATCCCTTATATTGTATGTAGGCCACAACTACCTTAGACCATGAATCAATCACAAACTCTAAAAGCCTGCTCCCATGACTGCATGAGGCTTTGGGGGAACATCTAGACACAAACCATAACAACTTGTTTCTTTTTTTTCAATCCCCTTCTTCCCACCCACCTCCCTTTCTCCATCTCTACATCCTCTTCTCATTTTCATTATTATTGTTGTTATTCTTAGTTCAAATTTATGACGTACAAAATTTACATTTATTGTAGTTATTAGGCTCCTGTACATGGCATATATTGATTCTTACTTCAGTGTCATTCCTTTTTAAGCCTGAATAGTGTTACACTGTATTTATGTACTACATTTTGTTTATTCATCCTTCTGTTGTTCGACATTTGGTTTGTTTCCATATTTAGGCTATTGTTAATAAGGTTGCTGTTACTATTCATATATAGAATCTATTTGATTTTCTGCTTTCAGTTCTTTTTGATATAGACTTAGAGGTAGAATTTCTAGATCCTATGTTAGTTCTATGCTTAATTTTATGAGGAACTGACACACTGTTTTCCACAGCAGTTGTACCATTTTACATTCACATAGAGAGTATATGAGGATTCCAATTTTTCCATTCTTGCCATCACTTATTCATTCCTTTTTTCTTTTAATAATGCAAGATGTGATAAAAAATACATTGAATGTTTAAATTTTTAAAAAGTATTACAGTAAAAGACATATTATCATTAATTCCCTTCAAAGTGCTCCTCCTTTCTTCAAACACATCCCAAGGTTCTCACCACTTTCTGAAGCAGTTCTGGAAGTCCTCTTTTGTGAGTGTCTTTAGTTGTTGTGCTGCTGTGATGTTCTGAAACAGTTCAAAACATTTATCTTTCATAATCATTTTGGCTCTGGGAAAACCCAGAAGTCACATAGTGCCTGATCCATTGAAAATGTGAATGAGGACACACTGTAATGTTTTTTTGTTTCTTTGTCTGTTTGTCATTGTTTTGTTTGTTTTGTTTTGTTTTTTGGTACCAGGAATCAAACTCACAACCTTGTGCTTGCCAGGCAGGCACTGTGCTGCTGAGCTATATCCTTGGCCCTGTAATGTTTCTATTTGATAGAAATTGTCATATATGTTTGGTCAATGAGAGGTATTCAAAAATATAATTATTAAAAAGCCAGGCATGGTGGTGCATGCCTTTAATCCCAGCACTTGGGAGACTGAGGCAGGAGGATGGTTGTGGGTTCAAGACCGGCCTGGGCTACAAAGTTAGTTCAAGGCCAACCTGAACTGCATAGTAAGATCCTGTCTCAAAAAATAGGGCTGGGGATTTAGTCCAGTGGTGTAAGCACCTGCCTGGCAAGTGCAAGGTTGTGAGTTTGATCCCTGGTATATATATATATATATGTAATTATTTTAAATTTTATTACCATAAAAGACACATGGCCATTAATTCCTTCAGAATACTCCCCTTCACTTCATATGCACTAATTCTGTCATTATTGGCAATGTGTCTTTTACTACAATAATGTTTTTGAAAATGTAAACATTCAATGGTATCTTTCATCACCCCTTGTAGCCATCTTAGCATAAGCTAAATATATATCTTGTGACCTTTATTTGTATCCATACATAAATTCATCATCTTAAAATACCTACTACTACTTGAAGATCGTTTTTCAGCCCATTTATGTCTTCTGGTATTCATATGTTCAAATGTACCACTGTGCCCAGGGTGGACACCTGATACTCACATTTGCTTTATGAAGATAGTACATTTATCATCACCTTCGTTAAGAATATGGAACATACTACTAGTTTTTTTTTTTTAATCGAATGTGCACTTACACCCATTCTGGTTCATTGCTCCCAAAAGAATTGTTAAATAAAAATTACTAAATATTTGTATAAATAAATGAAGTTAAAGATTTATACCACCAAAACCATAGCAAGAACATTTAAATTATTCTTGATTCACCCTTTAACAAGACAGCTCAATTTGTATCTTCTGCTCATATTTCAAATACACCTAACCTCAACTTCATAACCATTATACCGTCTGGTGGGCTTCATGTTTCTTGGCGGCCACTACAGAAGCTGTGGCACAATTCGCTGTTATTCTACCAAGTGGCCACTGGGGGCAGCAGTGTCAAAAATTTGTTTCACTGCAATTTCAGAGTAAAAGCTATAGGATATGTGTGTGTGTGTGTGTGTGTGTGTGTGTGTGTGTGTGAAATCAGAGAGTATTCCCTGTGCTATTCATAAGAGAAATTTTAGTTTTGTGACAATTACTGAGAGAAGAAAAGAGTGCTATCACTCTCTCCTGTTGTCCTAAAGAATTAACAATGGTTTAAAATATTGACTCTCTTTAAATTGTACATGTATTCCATGCTGATATTCAAGGTTGTGACAGAATCTAAATGTTGAAAACATCCAAACCTTTCCTGGCTAATTTTAATGCAAGTATAATTGACAAAATTTTATTTTAAAATGAGAAAGTCTAGGATACATGCTAAACAGATGAGCATTCCAAGAAAGTATGTGTTTTGATTCCTTTCTCATTGCTGAGACAAAATACCCTCACAGGCTTATTTTGGTTCATAGTTTGTAGAGGTTTCAGTCCATAGTCAGCTGCCACAAAGGCAGAATGGCATGCCAGAGGGGCATCACAGTGGAGAAACAGTCTATGGCAGAGCAGGTGGGAGACAGCCTTCCATCTTTCCTTTTATATATTGCATCCAGGCTACAAACATATTGGTTGGTGCCACCCACCCAAACCCTAGGACGGGCCTTCTTTTATCCACATCCAGAACTATGCTAAACCAGTTTAGTTATCACACATCCTTAGAAGTAGCAATATCACACACTCTAGATTCAGCCACCTCCAAAAAGCTCCACTCATGTGTGCACAAGGCTTTGGGGAACACTTAGATATAAACCATAACAATATGCATAAACCAAAACTAAGAAAATCTAGCACATAGTAACCTAGTCAAAGGGAATATGTCTGCTCTATGTTAGAGAGCAATGTTTCCTAATGTGACTGTTGGATTTCCATCAGTGGTGCACAAGAGATATAGTTCCTCAGCTTGCTCACCTACATTTCATCTCATTTGTCTTCTTAAATTTTACCATCCTGGAATGAGTACAATGGGAACTCATTGTGATTTCCATTTTACTTTGCCTATTTAATAATGAAATGAACACATGTTGACATTTTTATTGATTATTTAGATGTACTATTTTTGAACTGTCTTGCCTATTTTTTCTATTGGGAGTGAATGTGCCTATTTTTGTTATTTATTTATGGGAGTTCTTTATATTCTTGATAAATAAGCCACTTGCTAGTTATACATGCTATAAATATCTTGTACTTTTTGCCCTTTGAATGGTTTCTTTTGGTGAACAAAAGTTCTTAATTTTAATGTAGTCCAATTCCTGTTTAAGAATTCTTATTCTAAGATCATGAATATATTATCCTGTATTACAGTTTCAAGGCCTTTCATACACAATCTACCTAGAATTAATTTGGGGACATACTGAGAGGCAGGAATGCAGTATAGAAGATGCTGGATGCACTTGGTGGCACATGCTTATAATTTCAGCACTCAGAAGGCCAAGGCAGGAGGATTTCCCTGAAGCTCAGGGTCAGCCTAAACTACATACCAAGACCCTGTCTCAAAGAAAAATAATATGCCCCCCCATACTACTATCCTTCTTAACAAGCAGCATGTTTTGGTCAAAAGTTGTCCTTATCCACTTAGTTTCAGTGGAGATTCATGTATTAGGTAATTGCATATCTCTGGACTAGAGTATATTCCAGTAATTGGTTTGACTATCTCTATGCCAATGCCACCCTCTATCTTAGTAGTAACTTAATAATAAATTGGTATCTGGTGGCATGACCTATTCATTTCTGAACTTCCTTTAAAATACTAGGTTGGCTACAGATATAGGTTCTTTGCATTATCATATAAATTTTAGAAGCAGCTATCACCAGTCCTATTCAATATAGTTCTGGAAACAGTAGCCAGTGCATTTAGACAAGAGAATGAACTAAAAGGAGTAAGGATAGGAAAGGAGGAAGTTAAATTATCATTATTTGCAGATGACATGATACTTTACATAGAAGATCCCAAAAACTCTATCAAAAGACTACTAGACTTAATAAGCAAATTCAACAATGTATCTGGATACAAAGTTGGCACTCAAAAATCAATAGCATTCCTGTACACAAACAACAAACTCACTGAGAGAAATTATGGAAATGACACCTTTCATAATGGCATCCAAAATAATGAAATACTTAGGAATCAACCTAACAAAGGATGTAAAAGACCTATACATTGAAAACTATAATACTGTAAAAAAAAAGAAAGGAGACTGAAGAGGATGTCAGAAAATGGAAAGACATCCTTGCTCTTGGTTAGGAAGAACCAATATTGTGAAAATGGCCATACTCTCAAAACTGTTATACAGATTTAATGCAACTCCAATCAAAATGCCATTAACATACCTTAGAGATCTAGAGAAAATATTCCTAAAATTCATTTGGAAACAGAAGAGACCTAGAACAGCAAAGGCAATCCTGGGCAGCAAAGGCAAGGCAAGAGGCCTCACAATCCCTGACTTGAAATTATACTACAAAGCTACAGTGATAAAATCAGCATGGTACTGGCAATAAAACAGATCTGAGGATCAATGGAACAGATCAGAAGATGCAGACACAACTATGAAGACAATTAGCCACCTTATCTTTGACAAATGATCTAAACATTTTCACTGGATGAAAGATAGCCTCTTTAAAAAATGGTGCTGGAAAAATTGGCTTTCCACATGCTGAAGACTGAAACTAGACCTATGTCTATCACTACGCACTAAACTAAAGTCAAAATGAATCAAAGATCTAAATATTAAAACAGAAACACTAAATCTACTGGAAGACAAGGTAGGTAGAAATCTTGAAGACATAGGGGTAGGCAAAGAGTTCATGAACAAAATGCAAACTGCGTGAGAAGTACTTCAATAAGTCAACAACTGAGATCTCTTCTTTTTAAAAAGTTTTTGTACTTCAAAAGAAATCATTAACGGAGTGAAGAGAAAACCCACAGAATGGGAAAGAATTTTAGCCAGCTGTCCCTCAAACAAAGGACTTATATCTAGAACATAGAAAGAATTGAAAAACATCAGGCCCCCAAATTCAAAGACCCAAACCAGAAATGGGCATCTGAAATGAACACACACTTCTCAGATGAAGAAATACAAATGGCAAATGAAGATGTGCTCAGCATCACTGGTCATTCAAGAAATGCAAATTAAAACAACATTGAGATTCCATCTCACTCCAGAGAGAATGACTGCCATCAAGAAATTAACTGATACTAAATGTTGGCGGGGCTGTGGGGAAAAAGGAACACTTCTCCACTGCTGGTGGGAGTGTAGACTGGTGCAACCACTGTAGAAATCATTGTGGAGATTCCTCAAAAAACTAGTATTGGAAGTTCCATTTAATCCAGCTATTCCCCTTCTGGGTATTTTCTCAGAAAATTTGAAAATGTCATGCCACAGCAATCACAACAGCACAATTGTAATAGCTAAATCTTGGAGACACCAAAATGCCCATCAACCCACAGAATGGATGAAAAAGATGTGGTATTTTTATACAATGGAGTATTACTAAGCTATAAAAAAGGATAATCTTGAGGCTTTTATAGGTAAATGGAGGCAATCTAAGACCATACTCATAAATGAAATAAATCAAACTCACACTTATAAATATCATACTGTCTCCCTAGTATAAAAAATAATAAAAAATAAAAATCTGAAAGAGTAATAAGATCCAAAATATACAATAAATATTGTAATAATGAAAGGGGAAAAAGTATTCAAAAGGACAGAACAACTAGGATAAGGGAAAGGAAAAAAGGAAGAAAGGAAAAGATTATACATATGTTGGTAAATATATATAAATGTATGCATGCATATGGATGCTAGATAGATATACTATTAATCTCTGTTAGTCCATGAAAAAGAACAGTTTGTGCTGTCATTGTTTGACTGATCACTTTTGTGCCTAGATTTTATAACCTGAACAACTACTTCTAAGACAACAATATGCACCCTATTAACTAGTGTTGATTCCCTACTTTTTTAAAATTCTGTATCATTTCTATCCTTTTTTTCTGTTTTGCTTTTTAAAATGAAAAAAAAATTTGACTCAGGCACACTGAGAAACAAAGCCCAAAGTAGGAGATACAATAACAACAATAAATACACAAAGTATACTGAGTATACACATCTTATCTCTGTCCAATTGGAATTTAAAACCTAAAATTAATACCCTAGGATCAATGAAAATGTGAACGACAAAGAAAATATCAGTAGTTAACAAACGATGTACATCAACATAGGTCCCAAGCCTCATGAGTCTTAATATCAGGAGGTCATAAACCAGATTAGAGAGCAGTTTAACTTCTGAGTGCAGAGCAAATGCCAAGGACAAGCAATGATAAAAGGGACATATAATCAGAGTGATGATAATATTTCAGCAACTTCCACCCTACTCCTGATTTTCATGATTGTCTCCTGACTTTCCATCAAGTTAAGAAAAATAACATTAAATCATTTTGTTTTTAAAATTCGTAGTCAGTGTTTATTTATTTAGTTTATTTATATTTTTAGTTCACAGTTCAGGAGAGCTGACACCTCAACCATTTCCATACCCAGGAGAGCATACACTAAGATTTTATTTCAAAAGCATGTTAACTCACTGGAACCTCAAAAGAGAATTATCTTAACCCCATTTTATCAAGAAGTAAGTTAACTAAGGACTAGAGTGACTTGAACCTATGTCTGTCTAACTGCAAATCCCATATTTAAACACCATTGTAGATTGCCCCATTGCCAGAGTTGCTTGTTGACATCTCAAGTTCAATGTAGCCAATCTTATAGAAAAAACAAAGTGCTAAAAGAGATTAATCTATCATTAGGTACTAATCTGCCACCTCTCATTACCATATATAGGAAATAAGATGCCAACAATTGTCCTTCCTCATCAAATAGCTGTGAGACAAAAATGAAATAATGTGTGTATTTCCACCAGCCTGATGTGGCCAAATACTAGTCTCTTACTACTATGGTACACACAACATGAAGGTTGGAAGTATAAACAGTGGCTCCTCATTTTAAGAAGCTTTCAATTTAGCTAAGGAGGGAAGAAAGAGAGGACATCTCTCTTAGTTACTTTGCACTGGTTGCTGGGACAAAACACCTGACACCCAAAATTAGGGAAGGAAAGGTTTATTTATCTTATAGTTTCTGGAGGTTTGAGTCCATAATCAGCTGGCTCCAAGGCAGGGTGGCATGGCACTGGGGCAACACTTCAAGGTAGCAGCCAAGCAAAAGTAGCCAGAGTAAAAGGGGGAAAAGCAAGCCTCTTTTTCTCCCTTATATTGTACACAGGACCCTCCCCGCCAGGGTGAGTGTAGCATTCACAAATCTCCTTGCCTTCCTTTGCACAGGATGAGGATATTTACAAAGTACTAACCCTGGCTCCCTGCTGAATCTCTCAGTTAAACTTCTGACCTTCTCAAATTGACACAATGAACAGGTAACTGCTTGTGCTCTATACCCCAGGATATAGAGCTGCTGAATTACTTAATTAAGCTGCTAGACTTCTCAAGTTGACACAATGTATAAACCATAACATCACATAAATAATTGGTAAGCAATCTGATGCAGCCTGCAAAGGCTGTGTCCTCCCACTAAAGGCTAGTGTGTGCTCAACAGCTTATCTTCAGCAACTAGAAAAAGTCCAGGCATATAACCACACCTCCACACACACTTATTTAATTAACAACAACAGCAACAATAATAATAAATTAGTAAATTCAGACTTGAGGTAATGGTCTTTAGAGGGCAAGATGCTATTAAAATGCATTTTTAGAATCTAAAATAGGCCAATTCTACTACATTTGATGTCATTTTTATATGTATTTCTACATGTATAAAGTATACAGATGGAAAACCTAAACCCAAAAAAACCTGTATCCACCTTTTGTCTTTTCCATATCTAAGCACAGAATCAGAAAATTACAGTTTGAAAGGACCCCATGGATATTTCGATTATCCTTCATTTGACATATGGGAAAACCATGGTCCCAAGAGATCAAGCAACTTGCCAAAGGACTCCCTGGTGACAGAGCCAAAGCTTGTCTTAATGTCCATGTCAGTGTGTTTTTCAGGTTCCACCTCCTGCATCTTCACTACAGTGGCTTTATCAGGTGGCCCCTCGTCTTGAGGTTACCCTGCTCCTCTGCCTCCTGAAAAGTGATGCCATTTCACTGGGCCATTTCTATAGCCTAGCTGCTGCCCTTTATGGGACATTGACAACTGGCAGAAGGCTCTGTTCTGAGCTTGACATTCACTGTCTGGTCTGTTACTATGACAACACTGTCACCTACATCATATCCACAAAGATAAATGCATATGTGTACACACACACGCACATACACCATGCCTTCTACCTGGCTACTCCAACCACTTAGTAATGTTAGACTCCAGTAATTCAAAGGCAAACTGCTTATTTCTCCAGTTTTTAGGTCAGCATGCTCACAAATCCATCACAATAATCACACAAACATTAGAATTTTTGTTTTTAACCCAAGGAATAGGACTTTGGCTTCTGAAAATACAATGTAGATGAGTTAGCCTAAAATCTTCATGCTGAAAATGCTAGAACAAATATATAAACTACTATTTGACATGCACAAATGCATAGAAAAATCAAGTCATGACATGAGTGTGTGAACTTATAAGACACTAAAGTAAACTTTCCAAGGCCAAAAACGTAAGTCTAGTTCAGGTAAGTGAGACTGAAGCCACCTAAATGCGACAGGTAACTAGAATAGAGAAGAGACAAAGCCAGGAATTTATGCAGATAGAACATTGGGTCACAATTCCCCCTGCCCCTATTCATAGGCTACAGAATACTATACTTTCATAGCAAGCATCAAGAAGAAAGGCCATTATGCACACACATCCATGTTTACAGCAACACAGTTTATAATAGTTGGATCTTGGAAACAGAATACTCATAAACATATGAATGGATATGCAAAATGTGTATCTACACACAATGAAATATTAGACTGCCATAAAGAAAGATAACCTTGAGGCATTCTTAGATAAATGGATGCAACTTGAGAACATAAAGTTAACTGAAATAAGTCAGACACATAAGTTCAAATATGGCATCGTTTCTCTTATATGAGAAACACAAATAAAAAACAAAGTAGACTTCTGGAAAGATGATGGAGAGGTAAGCAGCAAAGAAAGAGCATCTACAAGAGTTGTTGTCTAGACATTAGCATACAGTGTCCAGACAAGAAGGAGGGAAGTGGGTTCCCTGGGCCCAGGAAGGATCAGAAGCAAAAATCAAAGCCCATGGGGAAAGCAAAGAGGGAACATCAATGAAGAAGAAGGGAGTAGTTGTGGATCCTTCTACCTGAGCCAGGACTTACTATATGGAAGGAGAAGTCAAACCTGCAGGCTCACAGTGACTGCTGGCAACCCCAGAGGCCTCCATGGAGAGACACAGCAGTGAAAGGGAGAAGTGGACAGGAAGGACTGCACTACCTGGAGGTGAGTGCTGAGGGCTCTATCATCCCATGGGAGAAAGCAATGGGTTGGGAACCATCTTGGAGAGGGGCCAGCTGAGCTCAGAACTCAGAACAACCGGTGGGTCCATCCAGTGGCTCCCAGATGAGTTCAAGCCCACAAAAAATGTGCTGACTGCTACAGGCTGAATGGGCCTAGTCTCAGCCTCAGGGCTAAAAACCAGCCCGAACTTCAGGGGAAATAAAGGTGCAGGCTCACTGAAATTATCCACTACCCCACCATAGAGCTACTACTGGCTTGCTGGGATAAATCAACATGGACCTGGACTCTATCTCCACAAATGGTCTACCAGTGACAGTGAAAGGGAAAACTGTACAAGGAAAAATTGTTCATTTTAAAACTTTATTTTCTTTGAAGCTGCCTAGCTCTGTAACTGTTCCATGATTCTTTGATTGCTTTCTTGACCCTTGTAACCATGACAGTGTAACTGTACATACAGGATGCCTAATTGTACCCAGCTCTGTGGTCATTAATCTAGTCTTATAATGTGACAGTCACTAATCTAACGATGTAACTAATGATCTCACCCTGTTAGCTAATCAGAAGAACTGCCAAGATGTCCTGTCCTCCCTTTGTAACCCCTGCTTATGCTTCATATAAAAATGCTAGGTCAAAGACACTCACTGCCTGACTTCTTGTTAGAAGTTATTCCAGCCAGCGACCACCAGTGTAAAAAAAAAAAAAAAGCTGTTCACTACCTTCTGACTTCCTCAGGTGTCATTCTCTTCAAGACTCAGTTTTTCCACAAGAGCAGAGACCTGGAAGTGGACTTTTTCTATTGTTTTACAATTTTTTGTTTTCTTTCTCTTTTCTTGTTTGTTTATTGTTGTTGTTGTTTTATCATTCTTTCTCTAATCTTGTTTTTATATGAGTGTGAACATGGTTTCTAGCTTTTTTGTAGTTGTTCTGTTCCATTCTTCTTTTTATTTCTTCCTTCTCATTGTCCCTCCCGTCTTCTGCACCAGTTTCTCAAATTCCACTTTGTCTTCCTGCCTTACTAATCTCTTCCTCTTCTTCTGCTTCTCTACTTTTTCCTAACCCCTAATCTCTTCCTTTCTTCTACTTCTTTACTTTTTTCTAACCCCTTTTACTCTCCTGAGGGTAAAACTGACATACTGAGGACTTATTTACTGCATATAATTTTCTGGTTTTAGATTTTGTTATATAACCACAAATCTAGTTCATATGGTAAAGCAGAAAATTAATGGTTAGCTCAGTTTGTCATTTTCTAGGCTATGCTTGATGTTATTGTTATTGGTGATTGTACCACTTTAGCCAAAGTGACATAATTGTTCTAACCAGCTGTTCTTCCTGGTATTCCAAGACTGAGAGTGACTAAGGGTCATAGAAAATACTGTGCGCCAGTGCCAAAGAACCAGGGTCTGAGACAAGCACATAACAACTTCTCATCCCCAACAAACTGAAGAGATAGGATTTTTTTTATTTTACAGAGAAAAAAAACCAAAATTTCAAAACAATATAATAAATGGGTTGGCAACTACATTGCATATTGTTATCTTTAAATTAGTTACTCACAGTGTAAGATACTGGCATTTAATTGTCCAAACAGTATGAGGACAAATCTTTCTTTTCAATGAACTGAGAGATATTAGCAGTATATCCATTTGAACTATGATATCTATCTATCTATCTATCTATCTATCTATCTATCTATCTATTTTTTTTTTGCTTTTCCCTACCTTCTTTTTTTCCATTCTCCCATCCCAGTTTCTCTTTCCATTGGAAGAGTCTTCCCATTTTATAATACCTACTGTACATTTTGGATCTTATTTACTATTTTAGCTTCTCAAACGAGTGTGACAATAAAATGTTTATACATGTGTGTATAGTTTTACTTATGAGTACAGTCTCAAGTTGCACCTGTTTACCTAAAAGGTATACAGTTTATTCTTGTTTATGGGCAAGTACTACTTCATTGTATGAAAAGACCACATCATTTTTTATCCATTTCTCAGCTGATGGACATTTGGGTTGTTTCCAAGAACTAGCTATTGCAAATTGTACCACCATAAACAGGGGTGCACATATATCACTGAGGTGTCATGTTTTTAATTTTTCTGGGAAGATACCCAGAGGGGAATAGCTGGGTCAAATGGGACCTCCAATACTACTTTCTGAGGAATCTCTACACCAATTTTCACAGTGGTTGTTCCAGTCTACTCCCGCCAAGACTGGAGAAAGGTATTTTTATCCTTACAGCCCCTCCAGCATTTGTTATTGGTTGATTTCTTGGTAATAGCCATTATTTCTGATGTTAGATGGAATCTCAGTGTTGTTTTAATTTGTATCTCTCAAATGACCAGTGATGTTGAACATTTTTTCATATATTTATTTGCTGTTTGATTTCTTCATCTGAGAAGTGTGTATTCATCTCAGATACCCATTTTTGGGTTGGGTCTTTAAATTTGAGAGGTCTGATTTTTTTTTAGTTGTTTATATGTTCTCAATAGTAATCGTTTGTCTGAGAAACAGCTGGCAAACATTTTTGTCTGCCTTGTAGGTTGTCTCTTCACTCTGGTGGTGGTCTCTCTTGCTGTGCAAAAGCTTTTTAATAAGATGAAATCCCAGTTGTTAATTCTTTGTGATAGTTCCTGTATGATTCGGGCTTTATTCATAAAGTCTTTGCCTATGACAATGTCTTCCAGAGTTTCATCTATTCTGTTTTTCAGCAGATTTAATGTTTTGTTTGAGCATTTAGATCTTTGATCCATTTCGAATTTAGTTTAGTGGATGGGTCCAATTTTAATCTTCAGCATGTGCAGAGCCTGTTGTCTAGCATCATTTGTTAAAGAAGCTATCTTTCTCCCAGATAATGTGTTTGGCACCTTTGTCAAAGATAAGATAGCTGAGTATGTCCAGAGTTATTTTTGCATCTTCTAGTCTGTTCCATTGATTCTCCAGTCTGTTTTGTTTTGTTTTGCCAGTACCACATTGTTTTTATCATAGTAGCTTTGTGGTATAACTTCAAATCAGGGATTGTGATGCCCTCTGCCTTGCCTTTGTTGCCCAGAGTTGCCTTTGCTATTCTAGGTCTCTTCTAGTTCCAGATGAATTTTAGAATTGTTTTCTCTAATTCTGTGAGATATGCTGTTGGAATTTTGATCAGAATTGAATTAAATCTGTATAACACCTTTGGGAGAATAGCCATTTTCACTATGTTGGTCTTCCTATCCATGAGCAAAGGATATCTTTCCATTTTCTGACATCCTCTTCAATCTCCTTTTTCAGAATACTGTAGCTTTCAATGTATACATGTTTTTCAACCTTTGTTAGATTGATTCCTAGGTATTTTTTGAACACTATTGTGAAACATGTTGTTTCTATAATTTCTCTTTCAGTGAGTTTGTTATTCATGCACAGGAAGGCTATTGATTTTTGAGCACTGACTTTGTATCCAGCTATGCTACTGAATTTGCTTATCAAATCTAGAAGTTTTTAGTGGAGTTTTTGGGATCTGCTATGTAGAGTAGCATGTCATCTGCAAATAATGATAACTTTTCCCTTCCTATATTTATCCCTTTTATTTCTTTTTCTTGTTTAATTGCTCCAGCTAAAGTTTTGAGGACTATGTTGAATAAGAGTGGAGACAGTGGACATCCTTATCTTTTGCCTGATTTTAGAGAGAAAGCTTTCAGTTTTTGTCCATTTAGTATGCTGTTAGGTGTTGGTTTGTCATAGATGACTTTTATCAGATTCAGATAAAGACCATCTATTCCAATTTTCTGTAGAGTTTTTATCATGAATGGGTGCTGGGCTTTATCAAAAGCTTTTTCTGCCTCTATTGAGATGATCATATGGTTTTTGTTCTTGGCTCTGTTAATATGGTATATTACATTTATTGATTTGTGTATGTTGAACCATCCCTGCATTCCTGGGATGAATCCCACTTGGTCATGTTGTGCAATCTTCTTGATGATTTGCTGCATTCTGCTTGCCAGTAACTTACTGGATTTTTGCATCTATGTTCATTATGGAGATTGACCTCTAATTCTCTTTCTAGTTGAGTCCTTCTCCAGTTTTGGTATCAAGGTAATGCTTTCTTCGATGAATGAATTTGGGATTATTGCTTCGCTCTCAATTTCATTAGAGTTTGAGAAATAGTGGTATTAGATCTTCTCTAAATTTCTCATAAAATTCAGTAGTGCAACCCCAGCAGAATAGATCGAGGCAGGAAGAGTGCCAGGAGTTTGAGGCCAGCCTGGACTTTAAAGTGAGTTAAAGACCAGCCTGAACTGCATAGTGAAACCCTGTCTGACAAAAAAAAATTCAGTGGTGAATCCATTAGGCCCTGGGCTTTTGTTTTTGGTAAGTTTTTAATTACATCAATTTCATTGATTGGCATTGGTTTATTCAGGATTTCTATATCTTCTTGATTCTACTTCAGTAATTCATTTGTATCTAGAAAAGTGTCCCCCTTTTTTGTATTTTCTATCTTATTAGAATGCAAGTTTACAAAGTAGGTATAAATGATCTTCTAGATTTCTGCAGGGTCCATTGTGATTGTACCCTTTTTTTTCCTAATTGCATGGATTAGTCTTTTTTTCCTTTTTTTGATAGGCTATGATTGGTCGATTTTATTTAATCTTTCAAAGAACCAACTCTTTCATTCATTCTTTGTACTATTTTCTTAGTCTCCAATGTATTAATTTCTGCTCTGATCTTTATAACTTCCTATCTTGTATGAACTTTTGGCTTAGCCTGCTCTTCTTTTTCTAGCAGTTTGAGGTTCACCATGAAGGTGTTTATTTGCACTTGCTTTGTTTTCCTGATATGGGTATTTTCTGCTATAAATTTCCCTCTTATGACTGCTTTCACTGTGTCCCACAGATTTCGGTATTTTCATCGTCATTATCTTTCAATTATAGAAAGTGTCTAATTTCTTCTTTAATTTTATATGTGACCCATTAGTTGCTCATGATGCTGTTATTTAATTTCCATGTGTTTATTAATTTCTTGTGGTTTATTTTGCAATTGATTTCCAATTTCATCGCACTATGGTCTGATAATATGCGTGGGATAATTTCAGTTCCTTTGCATTTACTTATGCATATTCTAGGAGCTAGATTGTCAAATATCTTGGACAATATTCTGTGTACAGCTGGGAAGAATGTATATTCTGATGTATGGTGGAGTACTTTGTAGACATCTACTAAGTCCATTTATTCAAAAGTTTGATTTAGTTGTAATATTTCATTGTGATTTTTCGTCGTTTATCTGTTTGTTCATGAAAGTGAAGTATTGAGATCTCCCAATATAATTGTATTTGTGCCTATTTGATTTTTCATGCCCATTAATATTTGTTTTTATAGTTGGATGCACTGGTATTTGTGCATGTATATTTATGATTCTTATCTGTTCCTCTTGGATTTTTCCCTGTACAAAGATATAGTGACTTTATCTCTCAATCAGTCTTGGTTTGAAATTCACTTTGTCTACAAATTGAATAGCTACCCATGCTTATTTCTGGCTTCCTGTCACATGAAGTATTGCCTTCTAGCCTTTGACTTTCAGTCTATGAATTTATTTTGAATTAAATGTGTTTCTTATATGTAGCATATTGTAGGATCTTGCTTCTTGATCTATTCTGCCAGTCTATTTCTTTTAATTAGTGAATCGAGACCATTAACATTGATGGTTGTAACTAATATGTATTGACTTATTCTTGTTATGTTATTTTCTTGTTGTTGGCTCCCCCTTTTTTTCCCTCCAACTATTTGCCTTGCCTGGTAAATTCCTTCTGTTAGGGTTCATGAAATTGTCATCTTTCTTATCTCTTTCTATAATGTCCTTCAAAACACTTTGAAGTACTGGTTTTGTGGTCATAAATTTCTTTAGATGTTCTTTGTTATGGAAGTATCTCATTTCTCCACCAGTTTTGAAAAATAGTTTTTTGGGGTACAACAATCTGGGTTGAAGGATGTTTCCCTTTAGAACTTGGAGTACTTCATTCCAAGCTTTCCTTGACTTGAATGTTTGGTGCTGAGAAGTCAGCTGTGATTCAGAAGGGCTTTCCTTATAGGTGATTTGTTTCTTTTCACTAACGGTTTTTAAGATTGTGTTCTTATGTTGAATTTCTGCAATTTTAAATATGTCTACAGATGTTTACTTTTTGATCATGGATAACCATAGCTCTATATGTCTTACTTATGTGTATTATGTCAAGTTATTTTTCCCTACAAAGGAAGTTTTCTGCCATGACATCTGTGAACAGTATTTTTACATCATTTGTGCTATCTCCTATTTTTTCATTGACTCCAGTCAACCTTAAGTTATTCTTCTTTGCTTCATCTAGCAGCTGCTGGATTGATTTCTCATAGTTCTTTACTATTTCAAAGAAATCTTTCTTTCCATGATTGCTAACTGCAAGCCAGTCTTCTATATCTGAGATCCTCTTTTCACATTGGCTTAATCTGTTACGAATAGTTTCAATGGAAATTTTATTCTCCGGATTATCTTCTTGAATCTCTTCTGGATTCCATTTCTTTCTTATGTTGTGCATTCATGACTTCCATCATTTTTTAAAAGTCCCTTATTTTTTGCCTGTATATTCTCTAGAGCATCATTTTCTTTTTCTTTTTTTTTTTTTTTTTTTTTTTTTTTTTTTTTTTTTTTTTTTTTTTTTTTTTTCGACCCCAGAGATTAAACTCACAGCCTTGCACCTGCCAGACAGACGCTTAAGCTGCTGAGCCAAACTCCCGGTCCTGGTTTTTTGAGGCAGGGTCGCAGAATGTAGCTCGGGTGGGCCTTGCGCTCCCGTTGTAGCCCAAGCCGGCCTCGAACTCACAACACTCCGCCTACCGCAGCCTCCCGAGTGCTGGGATTAAAGGTGCGTGCCACCACGCCCGGCTTCTAGAGCATCATTTTCATTGCAGACACCATCTCTGCAGTTATCTGAGAAATTATATCTTATTTGATATTTTTCTAGAACTTCATTCAATTACTTTGTTGTTACCATTTTAGAGAGACCAGGTGGGTGACTTTCAGATGGTCCCACCTCATTGCCCCTTGGGTTTCCCTTTGGTGAATTGGACATCTGGGGTTATATCTTGTTTAAGTGTCTTCTCATTTTCTTTTCTTTTTTGAGTTTAATTCCTGGGTTGATGATTGTAAATTGCCTATGGTGGGTTGCTTTTATTGATAGTATTTAGAACTCTTAGATAATGACTACTTCTCAGAGGCATCTTCCAGGTATAGCTGTTTTTTGGGTTTTCAGTCTGTTGTAAGATCCTACCTCTTCAATTGGTTGGGGATGAGGAGTTGCTGCTTGTTTCACTCATCTCCTAGTTCTTTGGCACTGCACCAAATTAGTTTCTGTGGCCCTTAGTCAGTCTCAGTTTTGGGATACCAGGATGAACAGCCATTTAGAACTTTTGGCTATAGTGGTACCATCAGAAATGACAATAACATCAAACACAGCCTGGAAAATGATAAACTGAGCTAACCATTGATTTGCCACCTTTAACCATGTGAATGAGATTTGCAGTTATATAACAAACCTAAAACAAACCAGAAAATTATATGCAGTATACAAGTCTTTAATATGTCAATTTTGCCCCCAGGGTTTAAAATTTAAAATAGGTTAGAGAGAAAATAAAGAAGTGAAAGAAGAGGAAGAGATTAGAAATAAGTCTGGAGGGCAATGGACATCATGCTAACTTTGGAAAACTGTAGCAGAAGACTGGAAGGAAACTGAGAAGGAAGAGATAAAAGAACAGAACAGAAATGCAACCACAAAGAGGCTAGAAACCACATTCACACTCATATAAAAATAAGATCAAAGAATGAAGAAAAAAACAAAAAACAAAAAAACCATGACAACAAACAAGAGAGACAAAATAAAGCAAAGAAATGAGAAAAACCCACTTTCAGGTTTGTCTCTGCTGTCACTGGTAGACAACATATGGAGACAAGTTCCAATCCATGACAATCTATCCTAGCAAGCCAGCAATAGCTTTTTGATGGGGTAGTAGATAATCTTAGTGAGCCTGCACCTTCTGACTGACACCAGACTCATTCAGCCTGCAGCCATCAGTGTACCTTCCATGGGCCTGAGCCCAGCTGGGAGCCACTAGATGGAGCCAGCAGCTGCTCTAAGTTCTGAGCTCAGTTGGTCCCTCTCCAAGATGGCTTTTAGTGAACTGCTCTCTGATGGGAAAACTGAGCCCTCAGCATTCATTTCCAGCTAGTGCAGTCCTTCATGGCCACTGCTCCCCTGTACCGCTGCATCTCTCTGTGGAGTCCTCTGTGTTGCCAGCCATTACCATGTGTCCACAGGTTTGAATTGCTCCTCTGTCTTTCTCAGGGAGAAGGCATTCCTGCTACCTCCTTTTTCTTTGTTGAACTTTCGCTCTTCATGCTCTCTGTGGGCTTTAATTCATGCTTTATATATCCTTCCTGGGTCCAGGGAACCCAGTTCCCTCCTTGTCTTCTTCATGTTGCTATATTCCAGTGTCTGGACAGAGACTCTCAGAGAGGCTCTTTCTCTGCTGCTTACCACTCCACCAACTTGGTGCTCCCCAAGAGGTAAGATCTTGTGGCAGACTCAAAACCCAAACACCAGCTATATCTGGAAGATACCTCTGAGAAATAGTCATTTCCTAAGGATTCTAAATACTAGCAATGAAGCAACTCACCATGGGTAATTTACAAGCACCAACCCAGGAAATAGACTAAAAAATATAAATCACAAAATAGGGAGAAGTTCAAATACTTTCCAAAATTACAGACTATTGATTTAAAAATATTTATATATACATGCTCATTGGTTTTATATACTACTAGTTTATCCTTAGTTAATTGAAAAGAAAGATTTTTATTATTATCTGTTTCTTTTTTGTAAGAATCCTTTTGGTTATGTCTATATTCTGAGTAACTGCTTTGAAGATAACAACAACAAGCCGGGCGTGGTGGCGCACGCCTTTAATCCCAGCACTCGGGAGGCTGAGGTAGGCGGAGCGTTGTGAGTTCAAGGCCCGCTTGGGCTACAACGCGAGCACAAGGCCGGCCTGAGCCACATAGTGCGACCCTGCCTCAAAAACTAGGGCTTGGAGTTTGGCTCAGCGGCTTAAGCGCCTGTCTGGCAGGTGCGAGGCTGTGAGTTTGATCCCCAGAGCCACAAAAAAAAAAAAAAAAAAAAGATGTAATAATTGTTACTCTCTTATTGTTTGATTATGACATTATATTTTTTAGCAAAAAATTGTCAAAAACAAAAAGCCACTTGACAGAGTGTACAGATAGAAGGTGGCTCCCTATCCTTGTGTCCACAGGAAACCCTGGGGTATAAGTTCACTCTACTTGCTGTCTGAAAAATCAAAAGCCAGAAATTCTTCCAAAGGTACCACCAGCAGCAGTATATTTCCTCTAAGGAGAGTTGAACCCTCAACCCATTTCCACTTCAGGAGAGCACAACCTGAGATTTTATTTTAAAAGCAGGTAAACTCACTAGAACAAATTCAATCTTCCAAGATGGATCATGGCAAACCATATTTGCCATGATTGATGACACTTGGCCTCCTAGAAAAACATACCCCCCAAGGGCAACCAAACCCCAAGCTAGAGTAGTTTGTGTTTTTTTAGGTTTTCTTTTTTTCATGGTATATATAATCTGGTATAATATAATTAGACATTTGTGTAGGGTTTGCTGCTATAAACATTGCCGTACTGCACATCTTGGGCTCATATGATTTTTTTCTGGGGATGAATTTATAAGAGAAAGAATTAAACTTCCTTTGAAGCACTAATACATATAAAAATATCATCATTTATTTAGTCAGTGTAATACTTAAGTATTAACAACTTGTTTTCTTCACTATTACAACCAAAGCTGTAAAAACATCCTGAATTTGAATGATTATTCTCACAGGAAGAATTAAACAAATACACACACACACACACACACACACACACACAACTTTTCTGTGCTGCTGAAGACCTAGGACCAAGGATGTACATATGCTAGATAAACATTTATTCTACCACTGCTTTACACTTCCAGTCCTTTACACAACATTTTTAAGATCCTTGAAATGTTGTTTGAACTTACTCTCCCTTTGACGGTATCTAACTATTTGCAAATCTCAGCATTTCTAACTTCATGAAATGTTGCCTCTGGTAGTATCAGCTCTTAGGGCAGCCTATAGCCCTCCAGTTCCTTCACTCTGCTTTCTTATCAGGAAAGGCAAGAGTTTCTCTGTCTGCAATCTTAGTAGTGCTCTAGAGTTAGCAGCAGGCATTAACGTAGAAGCCAGTAGCTTCTCTCTGGAAAACAACCTTTGAAAAATAATCTCAGAATTTTTCTAATTGGTTTCCTTTCTGCTGTTACTTCAGTTTATTATGTTTTCATTTTTAGCTTGGGACATGCCAGGATGAGACTGTTGCATTATATACTGCCTAATGACACAGGATTGCAGATGTTATTTCTGGCCAAGTTCCTCCCAAAGTGTTCATTGCTTATTTTTGCTTCTGTTTAATGGGGAGCCATCAGGGGCAGGATATCCAACACAGAGCCTGAAGAGTCATCATAAAATCATAATATCTTGCTGTTATCTAGAAATGCATGGGAAATTGCTGCAAGTTACATCATTCCCTTATAGAAACTAATGCTGCATTGTTGACTTTTATTTTAAATTTTGAAACATGATTCCCCTGTATTTCCTTTGTTTTCATGCAGATCCAACAGGAGAGAAACGAGGTCACTAGCCTTGCTTAGATCAAAGGTGTTGAAGGATGGAGATGGTAGAGGGTCCAGTGGTAGAAGCTGCATTGGAGCCATTACCTGGGGGAGAAAAGAACTGGTACTCAGATATCACCAGGCTAGTAGCTCTGAGAGTCCTATTAATGCTGATTAACTGGAGAATCTCATTTCCATTCTTTCAAAATCTCTTCCAGTTATCTCATTTTATTAATAAATACATATGAGAATCACAGGTGACTTGTGGGCTTTTTTTCCCTTTTCACAATTTAAAAAATCATATAACCCAAATGTTACCATCTGAACTATTTTTAAGTGTACAGTTAGTGGCATTACGTATATTTACATTGTTGCATAATACCACCACCATTCATCCCCAGAATTCTTTTGATCATGTAAAGCAAAAGTGCTGTACTCATTAAACAATAACTTCTCACCCCACCTTGAGATTGGTGGGATCAGAATCTGAGCATCTGGAGAGACAGTGGTGTCCACTGCCCTGCTCCTGTACTTACCACTGCCACTCTGCCCTGGAGGAGATCTCTTTTAGGCTTAATCACACTATGCTTCAATTCTTATATTAACCTTGTTCTACAATTGTTGTTGGGAGGGAACAGGCATCATGATTCACCTGTGACAGCCACCTGGAGATTACCCACAGTGATTTGCTCCATTTCAGAATGCCCCTGATACCTACTCCATTGTGCCAGTGCTTCTCACCCTCATGGCCAATTCTTAGCATCATATAAAGGAAACACCTAATCCCTAAATTTACTTAAAAGTCATGGCCCCAAGAAGATAAAGGAAATACAAAATATTGAGGTGTTTACTGTTATCACTGGCTTTTGTTTACAGCTTCAGGCTGCAAGGGGCTTCTGCATACATAGTTAAATGTCTTCAACAATGCTGTAAAGTCATTACTGTCTTCCTATTTTTTAGAAAGAAGGAAGCTATCTGAAAGAGAAAGGAACTTGGCAAAAGCCATGCAAATAGTTAAGCCTTGGTCTCCAGTTCCCCCAAGGGAACTTCTTGGCATCACAGGGATCTCAATGGAGTGTTGTTATCACATCCATGGGGAATGATTCTGAGTGCACTAACCAGTTCAGCATTGACTTCTATATTGATTTGGTTGGACAAGATTCAAACCTGAATATTCTATTTTGATTTTATTTGGTTATTTGAAATACTACAGTCCTAAAACTTGCTAAAACATTGGTTTTCTTTTGTTTGTTTGTTTGTTTTAATTCTCTGATCACAAGTCACTTTCATTTCTTTGCATAGGATTGTTGCTTGCAGGTCAGCCACAGAACCCTGGATGTTCCTTCTAAATGGTCCTTGCTC
Organism: Dasyprocta punctata; assembly: GCA_004363535.1. Lineage (NCBI taxonomy): Eukaryota > Metazoa > Chordata > Mammalia > Rodentia > Dasyproctidae > Dasyprocta > Dasyprocta punctata. Next base: position 1,700 of record RJWM01009392.1, on the reverse strand, counting down.
CTCTCAGATCCTCACTAGCTTACTTGAATCTTTCTGCACTTCCAGCATACCAATGAATAAACATACCATGTACCATAGCAGTAAAATCTCCTTCTGTGATTTTTCCTCTTCAGATTTTCCTTTAGCCTCCTTCACTTTATGATGACCTCCTTTTCTGCTCTCAGGATTGTGACTGACATAGTTACTTTGTAGAGACAGGTTTTAACGTAAGAAAAGAGTTTGTTATTATCCCAGTATTAGTTTTTGTCACTGGGATGTGACATTCACAGTTTAAAGGAGAAAAGTTGTATTTTGGCTCACTGTTTCAGAGGTCTCAGCCCATGGCCAGCTGGCTCCAAGGCAGAAACAGCATGGTGAAGGTAAGCTATCCGCTTCGTGGTAGCTAGAAAGCAGACAGAACCAGAAAAAGTCAGAGAGTGGAAGGGAACAGAGACAAAAGATGCTCTTCAAAGGCACACCCCCAGGGACTGCTTCGTTCACCTGTGCTTTACTTCCTAACAACTCTTTCAGTTGTGAACTCACCCATGAGTTAATCCATGAATGAGGTTAGCACTCAAACTACATAAGTTTTTGGAGGACACTTCATATTTAAACCACAACCTCCCGTGTCTTCCTGTTAGCCCTATGGTTTCAACATTGGCAGCTCAGCATGAGTTTTTCTAGGGTCCACTCCCCCTAAACTGTCCTTGGAGTCTGTGGGGGCTCTGTGTGAGCTAGTTTCTCAGCCTCACCACCTCTTTTCTCCTTGGAAGGGACAGATGGCACACTCAGTGCGGGGGGGGGGGTGGTTATTGAGCAGATGTGAGCAGCTATCTTCAGGTTGTGGGGGAGAGGCATTAGGCCTGTCCTCCCAGAAAACATCATATGACCCATTTCTATATCCCAGATACATTTAGCAGAGGGCAGTCTTGTTCCTACCACAGCCTAATTTCAATTGTCATATGACATGTGCCTCCTACAGAGGTATGGAAAGCAGAGGTTCTGTCTTAGGCCTGTCTCACCTACACTGACTTTGTCAGATGCTGTGTTTAGAAAAAGGCATTGGAGCTTGGCAAAATCACAGAGAAATCTTCTGACTTTCATACTGAGTCATTTCGAGTTATTTTGAGTCTTAGTATTTTCTGAAATCTATGATGTGGAATGCATTTTCTTTTGGGTTTTTTATGAGCTATCTTAACTCTCTATATTGAATAATAGGAAGACTCCTATTCCTAATCCTTTATGCACATTCTCTTTCTCCCTGTGGTCTATTCCTTCTCTATGTAATGCCTTTCCCTGTGTTTCTTTCAGTCTTCAAAGCTCTTTGCAACATATTAATATGGTCATCAAAAGCTATGTGGAAACACCTACCCACAAACCCAAGTGAAATGTTGCACAGAAACCATGTAATATGATAAACCCCACAGATAATTTACCTATACTAACACTGTTATCCACTGCCTACTCCCTTCCCTGGGCAAGCATTGAAGCTATGACTTTGCTTTTCCTGCCTGCCACTTGGTCCTTGCTACTAAGCCTCGCATTTTCTTGTGCTCCTGGTTCTTTGTTGATTAGCCCTTCCTTCCTCTGCAATAGAAGCTTTGGAGACAGAAACAATAGCAGTTTCCTGTTCTGTTTGTTTATTATGTTTAATTAACTCCTCCATGGCAATTCTATGTTTATTGGACAAGATAACATTTATATTTTAAAACTTAGTTTGC
>RJWM01009391.1:0-68053 GCA_004363535.1 Dasyprocta punctata | reverse complement strand
TCCCCCCCCCTTATTTTTACCTGATAAGTATTCTACCTAGATCAGCTGTAAAGCTTAGCCACCACTCCAGATGATTTTTAAAAGCAAGGGATTTATTACCAAGTATTAGGTGGATTACTGATGCTGGGAAGGGTTCAAAGATTGGGTTCCTAATTAAGTTTCTAGAAATGCTCTTAGCTCCTAAGATCACTCTGTCTCTGTCAGGATCAAGAAAGCTGCTACTGCTGCTGCTGCTAGAAACCAATTCAAGAAGCCCCTGATCATAGAATGACAGCACTGCAATAATTTCCTCAAGGAAGAATTTTTCAGGAAATGGATTTAATTGGATCCTGATGAATTGCTGAGACTATGTGACATTAGGAAATAACCAAACTATCCAAAACTTAGTTTCCTTATTTGTAGTAGAGGATAATCATAGCTGTCTATGTTCTGAGCTTCTATACAGATACAATGACATAAAGTATGAAAGTGTTTTGAAATCAACCAATCTACATGATTTTTTCTATAATTTAGTAGCAGATAGTATTAGCACCCAATGAATGTTAGCGGGACTTAATTGAATAAAATGAAACCTTCAGGCTGACACACTGAAGTAAGAATACACAATGATGCTGGTACCAACAACCTTCCTGAGTTCATGTTTGTAGATGTCTTACAAATAGAAATAGGAAGCTGGGTTGAATTGCTAGTTCAAATATGGATGCTTTGGGAAACAGGCAAAGAAATTCAGAAGCTTTGAATCCATAAAATACCAAGAGCTTTGGAGTCAGATAGATGTGAGTTTGAATCCTGATTCTGCCACTTCCTAGCTACTGTGTGATCTTGGGCATGGGTGTGAATGCATGTAATATGCGTGTAGTATGAGTGTGTGTGTGTGTTTGTCCCAGCAATGTGTCTGGAACATAGTCACCACTTAATATCAGCTTATCAATAAGGCTTCTTTCTTTTACTCCTTAGTTAGGGTTAGTGTGAAGCAGTGGGTGGAATATAAAAGAACACAGGAGAAACAGTGCAAGGGGGAAGGGGTGAAAGGCACATGACGTGGTTGTGCCTGAGCAAGAAGGCCTGTGGCCATGGGTGTGAATGTGCTGGGTTGCTCTTTTGCCTCGTTTTCTCCACCTTCGCAGCCACTCTTTACCTTGGTCTTCATCTGTGTACTCGACTGTTTAGACCACTGCAATGCCTTTCAGACTGTTTCTACAGAGATGGGCCCAAGACTTTTCCAACACTTGATTCCATATTTGAAAAGCCACAATTTTCTGTAATATTAGAGTGTGAAGAGGAGGCATAGTGAGCAGAAACCCAGGTTTTCTACTCCTGTTTCAACCAGAACAAAAGTTTTGCTTTTATTTCTCTTGACTATTATAGTTCCTGGCTGTCAGGGACACCTCTGAGTTTTGCTAACCTTTCCCTCATTCTAAAAAAAATCACACTAAATTCCTTACTCAGTTACCCCACCTTGCTTCAGAACGTGTTGATGTTTGATCGTCTTCTGGACACAGGTCAAATGACAGCCAACTCTCTGGGGTCCTCTTCAGTCAGAAAGAAATGAGATGGTGGCTCAGGGTGGTTTGAATCCTTAATGCATGGCCTCTCTCAGTGTGTGACAGTCAGCTTGCTTTATTTGATTGCTCCTTAATGAAACCTTTGCACTCTGCCCCCAAATCCTGGAGCAGTACCTTGCACACAGGAATGATGCCTTCCAAATCAAATTGGATATTCTCCTTCAGAGCATAATTCCTTGCGAGTACCTAAGTGTCCAGTTTGGGAAAAAGACCTGATGATATTTAGGAAAGGCTCTGAATTTCTATTTTCTTGTGGAAAATGGTATGATGATCTTTAAGAAATGACTTCAACTTCTATCTTCCATCTGGAAAAGTACCCACATTTCTGGTTAGCCTGTAAACACAACTGTTAGTCTACAAATATAACTATTGATATGACCTCACTGAATCCTTTTGAGTCCTTCTTTATTACATCTAGTTCTGGGTGCCCCCTTGTGGTAAACTGTCACCGTGCAGAAATTATCAAGTTTGATAGCCATCATTTAGTGCTTGCCTAACTCTAAGCCAAACACCATAACCTTACCTCATTTAACCTTACCACAATCTAGTATCAACCAAGGTAATTACAATTAGTTAATAACTCATTATCAATAACACAGCTAGTAAATGGCAGAATAGGAACTTAATCTAACGTGCTTAAACCGGTGGTCATTCTTTCAAACTGTACGTTGTACAAACAGGTATTGTGGAGGGAACACAAAGACGAATTACTTCTGGAATAAAGATATAACAAGCTTTGCGGGCCCTCTCCAGAGCATAAAGTAACAACTGAACTGGAGAAAGTTATTTAAAATATCCATCACTTAAAATATCTGAAAAGTGTTCAAAGGTCACGCAGAAAAGGATCACCACTCATTCAAATAGTCTATGAAATATCAATAATAATTTCCAGAATCTGTGGTGTTCAAGTCAGAATCTGCTCTGTTACCCTTCCTACAAGCTCCTTTTTAGGGAATCTCTACTCAAGGAAGGTGAGACAAGAAGATAGGGCTCTTTCTTAGGCTGTGATTTCATCCTGCCTTCAGAAGAGGCAGGGTGAGAGTTCTGCTCAACCTCCCCCAAGTTCTGGTTTGCAGAAAAATTCTAGTCATAAAAGGCAGACCACGAGGACCTGACCTCATTTAACCTCCACTTGGAGGATGGAAGATTTATTCAAGGCATAGCAAGGCAAGAATACTGAGGGACTGATTTACCATATGGCACCTCACTTATAAGGCAGAGATTACAAAAAAGGAGAGGCAAGATCAGCAGAAAAGGGGTCTTCATGATCCCCTTTCCCAGTATCCACTCCAAGGATACCACTCTAGGAAAAGAGAATCTCTGATCGAACTCTAGGGCAGCATACAGGGGTTCTGCCCACGAAATGGATATGTTACAGGTAGATAAATCTCCACATCTCTGTCTGTGAACACTGTCTTTATTTGGAACAAAGAGTGGAGAATGCCATGTATAAGGGCATTGTTGAAAATACGGTGATCTTGATGGATGACAATTAAGAAAAGACTGGTATATTTAAATGACACAAACAAAATACCTGAGTGACCAGAAGTTTAATAGAAAGAATCAAGGAAGGACACAGCCAAGAGCACAGTGCTGATCACAGATGATAGTTGGTCAGAAAAGGATCAGAAAAGCTGGGCTATGCCCCACCCACTAAGGAAGAATTGGAGCGGGGCATGAGGCAGACTCAAAAACATTTCTCCAATTACCCACATGCTTGTCAGCATAGAATGGAAACTTTATTGGCAGCATTGGGCTTGAACAACCTCTGATCCAAAGGTGACTGAGCAATAAACTATTCTGACTCAAGAGCAATTCCTAGAAAGCTAATTTTTTTTTCTTTTTTTTTATTTGAGCGAAGAAAAACAAAACAAAAACTACAACAATAACAACAAAAAAAACCAACATATATAGTAAAAACAACAAGCAAAAGAGACAAGCAAACAACTAGAGTAAATACACAACATTGCAGGTTTACAAAACCGGAAGATAGAAGCTTGACAATGGTTGCAATTTGCGCATCGTTATCTTTAAAATGGTTCTTACATTAACAGATATAGACATGCAAGATTGATTTAATCATATGAGTATTAATTGTTCCTTCTCAATAACGAATACATTGAGCAGTGTTCTTTTTAGTAGTCTGCTCTTATATAAAAATAAATTCACGTTTTAGAAAGCTAATTTTTAAAATCACAGTCATTCCTCACTATTTGGAAGACTATGTGTGTGCTCAAGGCTACACCCCCAAAGGAAGACTCAGAAAGGTAGTCAGCAAACAAGTTCCTGGCTGAATATGGAACAGAAATAGCGGGACTCCCTGAACTAGGGTAACAGCCTGCACTTCACATAGGATGAAGGGAACTAAACAAAGCTGTTCAGTAATTAGTGGCTCCTCTATACACAACTGTTGAGCAATTAGTGGATCCAGAGGCAACTTCTAGTTCATTAGGTTCAAAGACAAATAGAGGAAGGAAAAATCTGAGCCAGAACATTAGAGAGTACACACTGTCCACAAAATGGACTTTGCAGAATTTCCTTAGTCAAGCTACTAAGCAAACCAATGGTTAAAGAATGACAAATTCCAAGAGATGTGCAACCAGAGTTGCTATCATATATAATTTTAAATGTCTAGTTTCCAGCAAAACATGGTGAGACAGTCAAGTAAGCAAGGAAAGACGACCGATACACATGGAAGAGAAAAACAGGCAACAGCAACTACTCTTGAGAGGGTGTAGATATTGTACTTAGCACATAAAGAGTTTAAAGACAATACTGCCACTTTCAAAAATTTAAATGAAAACATGCTTATAAAAGCAAGTGAAGATATGGTGAAAATATTGCATCAAATACCTAATCTGAGTAAAGGGAATAGAAATTATTGTTAAATCCCCCAAATTCTAGAGTTGAAAACTATCAGAACTAAAATGAATAATTTATAAATGCAATCAAACGGGTCCATGTCAGATGCACAGCACCCACCCACCCAGCATGATGAAGCAGGCCCACACAGGATATGAGGCAAACAAGATCCAGTATCATTTCATGATTAAAAAAACTCTGAAGAAAATAGGTATAGATGGACCTTATATCAATCTGACAAAACCCATTTAGGACAAACCTACTACCAACATTATATTAAGCAGAGAAAAACTAAGTACTTTCCCTCTAAAATTAGGAATAAGACAAGTAATGTCGACTGTCACCACTCCTGTCCAACATAGTACTTGAAACACTAGAAAGAACAATCAGGCAAGAAAAAGAAATAAATGGTGTATATATAGGAAAGAAAAAGTCAAATTATCATTATTTTCAGATGAGATGACTCTCTATATACAAGACTCCCAAAATTTGATAAGAGCATTAATACTAGAATTAATAACAAAATTTCAGTAATGCAACAGGATACAAATTCAACACACAAAAACCAATAGTGTTTTTTTTTACCACTATTAATGAAACTAGTGAGAAAGAAATTAGGAAAAATACCATCCACAATAGCACCAAGAAAATTTAAATTCTTAAGGATAAACCTAACTAAGGAAATCAGAGACCTCAAAATGAAAACTGCAGTATACCAAGAAAGGAAATCAAAGAGGACATCTGAAAATTGAAAGGCATTTGTTTCTGGTTAGGCAGAACCAATATAGTCAAAATTATCACATTTCCAAATACCATCAGCATTCTTCACAGAACTGTAGAAAACAATCCTAAAATTCATGTTGAACCAGAAGAGATCCAGAATAGCAAAAGCAGTCTTGGGTACCAAGAATAAAATGGAAACCAGCCAAATACCAGACTTGAAGTTATGTTGAAGAACTACAGGCACAAAAACAGACATGAGGACCAGTAGAACAAGAAGTCCAACCACATTCAACTATTTGATCTTTGACAAAGAGGCCAACAACAAACACTGGAGGAAAGTTAGCCTCTACTAAATGGTGCTGGGAAGAACGGCTTTCCATAGGCAGAAAATCTAATCTAGACTGATATCTCTCATGTACTAAACTAAATTGAAATGCATCAAAGTTCTAAATGTTAAGACAGAAACACTTGGTCTGCTGGAAGGCAAAATAGGTAAAACTCTCATAGGTGGTGCCAAGGACTTTCTGAACAAAACCCCACTTGAACAGGAAATAGTCCCAAGAATCAATAAATGGGAGCTATCAGATTAAAAAGCTTCTGCACAGTAAAGGAAACAACTAACATAAGAGGACATAGCCTACAGAATGGGAAAAAATTCTGTCAGCTATTTCTCAGAATACTACTATCTAGAGTATATAAAGAACTCAAAAAATTAGACCCCCAAAACTGAAAGATCAACCTTAAAAGGGGCAAGTAAAATGGACAGACATTCACAGAAGTACAAATGGCCAATGAACACTAGAAGAAATGATCAACATGGCTGCCCATCAGACAAATGCAAAACTCAGATTCTATCTTATCTCAGAAAGAATGGCCATCATCAAGAAATCAAATAATAACAAATGCTGGCAAGCCTTCAGGGAAAAAGGAACTCTTCTGCATTGTCGGTTGAAATGTAAATTAGTGCAACCACTATGGAAATCAGTATAGATTTCCTCAAAAAACTATAACTAGTAATGTCATTTGACCCAGCTCTTCCCTTTCTATGTATCTTCCCAAAACAATTAAAGACATCATATTACAGTGATATATGCATACTCATATTCATAGCAGCACAATTCATAATAGCTAAATTTTGAAAGTAGCATATATATCTGTCAACAGATGAATGGATAAGAAAAATGTATTTATACACAACAGAGTACTATTCTGACATAAAGATAATCTTGGGTCATTTGAAAGAAAATGGATGCACCTTGAGATCACAATGTTAAGTAAAATAAATTAGACACACAGGATTAAATACTGCATGGTTTCTATTACATGAAAAATTCAAGTTATTAATAAAGATAAAATAAATCTTAGATAATAAGAAGTATGGGGATAAATTTTCTCAAATGGGAAGGAAATCAAGGAATGGTGGGAGGGGAAAAAAGGGGAGGGAAAGAGGATGGAAAAAGGAATTAAAATGTGTTATGTACATGTACCAACTCCACACAAGGGATGGAAACATTACATATTGTAAATATGTACTGATAAAAAATAAAAGATGGGAGCACTGAAAAAATAAACTAAAATGAGTAATTCACTAGAGAGACTCAATGGCAGATTAGAATTGAAAGAAGAAAGAGTTAGTAAACTTGAAGATAGATTGATGGAGATTATGCAATCTGACAAATAGAGAAAAAAGAATTTAAAAAGGAAACAGAACCTCAGGCTATGTGAGATGCCATGACAGACTAGCATACAGGTAATGAAAGCACCAGAAGGCAAGTAGAAAAAAGGACAGAAAATAACTAAGAAACAATGGCTGGAAACTCCCCAGATTTGATGAAAAATAATAATCTGCACATCTGAGAGGCTCAGTGAATTCCAAGTAATATAAAAACAAAGAAACCTACTCCCAAACTTACCCTAGTCAAATGTTAAAGACATAGAATCTTAAAAGCAAGGAGAATAAAATGTCTATCACACACAAGGGAAAAATCCAAAGCTGATTTGTCATCAGCAACAATGGATGCTAGAAAACAGTGAGGACATTTTGAAGTGCTGAGGAGAAAAAATATGTCAACCAAGAATGTAAAATGGCAGAACCATTTTGGAAAGCTTTGGGCAGATACTCAAGAAGTTAAAGTACGTCTTGCTACATGACTTTGTAATTTCACTCTTAGCTTTATGCTAAGAGAGAGGGGGAGAGGGAGAGGGAGAGGGAGAGGGAGAGGGAGAGGGAGAGAGAGATGTAACACAGGTTTAAGTCCCAGATCCAAAGACCCAGGAACTAGGAACTCTGATACCCAAGGTCAAGAGAAGATGGAGGTTCCAGACAAGAAGAAAGAGAGAGAGCGTTTGCCTTTCTTCCACCCTTTTGTTCTATTCAGGGCCCCAGTGGATTGCCTGATGCCCACCCACATGAATGAGGGCAGATCTTCTTTGCTTTCCTACTGATTCTGTGTTTCTCTCTTCCAGAAACAGTCTCACTGACACACCTAGAAATGATGCTCTACCGGTTACCTAGTAGATATCTCTTAGCCCAGCCAATGTGGCACATAAAAACAATCATCACAGAGATCAAGCTTACTAATGAGGGAAGAAGGAATCCTAGACATCATGATGCACTCATTCAAGTGACTTATCTTTAATTTAAAGTGACAGCAATCTGCTCTGTTTCGTAATTTTCTGTAGGCACTCCTAGAAGCACTTGTATAGAAGCTGTTCTTTCTGTAAAGTAAATGTGATGAGAGACAAGAAGGGCAGAAGAGTGAAAGGTGGTGGTAAGGGAGTGGTGACACTGATAAACCATGAAATATCAGTCATAAAGATGCAAATAATGTTGGGAGAGGGCAAATGGGCAGAAGAAAAAGCATCCAACTAATAGATTAGAAGCGACTATGAAAATGAAGAATTCATGACAAGATAGGAAGATGTGGTCTAAAATTTCAATCTGCAAGATCCTCACTTTGGAAGAAGTGCAAGAAAATGAAGATGACAATAGACAGGGTGTCAGCACAGTGCCTGCGCCACATTTGCAGGTGAGAGAGTCGGTGAGTCAGTGTCCAAGGTGCTGACGAAGCGACTTACCTGCATGAAAAGGTGTTACAACTGATAGTCTCAATTCTCCCGTGAACTAGGGAAAGTGATCACTGAAGCAGGGGAAATGGGAAGCAGTAGAGGACAGCATGAGCTTCAAAGGATCTGGGCTTACTGCTGTGGTGGGTTTTGTTTTAATAAGATGGTAGAGAAATCATTGTCTGGAAATAGGCATGGGAAACAAGAAGGACCCCTAGCCTATCATGTATTTGACCTTGAGCTATGGGAAATTAAAAGCATGTTTTAGTCAATTTGGGCTGCTATAACAAAATATCATAAATTGAATAGCTTATGAACTAGAAAAAAGTATTTTTTAATGGTTCTGGAAGTTGGGAAGTGCAATATCAAGTTGCCAGCAGAGTTGGTGTCTAGTAAAAACTAATTCCTTATAGATGGTGCCTTCTGTCTGTGTCTTTATTGGTGAAGGGACCAAAAAGCACCCCCCAGCTTCTTTTGTATGTGCCCTAATCTCATTCATGAGAATTCTGTTACTATGATTTAATAATCTTCCAAAGGCACTACTTCTTAATACTACTATCTTTGGGGTTAGGGTTTCAACCTAAGATTTTGGGGAGAGGGACACAAATAGTGTAGTTACCCTGGATTTCAGGAAAAACAAGAGAGGGATGAGAAATATTCAATTAACTCTTTGGGGATATAGGTGAGTTTGCTAATCACTTAGTAGGTTCTTGGTGGCAGAATTATAGAAGTTGAAGAAAGGGAAGGAGAAAAGGTTTGGTTAGCTGGGGAGATGTACAGATATACTTTTTTTTTCTTTAAACAGCATCAGAATATCTGGCTGTTTGGTAAATATAACAAAATTTATTAATGATATACATTTATATGCATATAAGACCATCTCTTCCCATACCTTAAGGAAATAATGACAGCAAATTCCACTGGCCTCTGATTTTATTTTATTTTTAGCATTTTAAATGGCTTCCTCTGTTCTTATAGATGTCTTGGTCCCTAGTTGGTGGCTTGTGGCTTTGATTCTGTTCAGCTCAGCTGGAAAACAAACCATTAGGAAATGCATTTGGACCTCACTCTGAGCCCGGCAGCAACAAAAAAAGAATATCTATTTCATTAGCACACCAGGACCTGGGGAAAGGGGAGAAATCTCTGGAAATAAAAGTACAGGAGGACTAGCGGAGATGTCAGGCAAACCTCACAAATTTAATTTTTCTTCTTTCCAGACTACATCTCAATCAAAGCAGCTAGGTTAGATCAGGCTCTCTGGTCAAGATGCTGAAATTCATATTTGAATTAAGGGTAATATGAGGAGAACTTTGTCTCTCAGGTGGAGAAAGGTTTTGTTTGGTGAAGAATAGCAGGCAAATCAGAGGAAGTGCCGAGGCTCCCACAGAAAGTGAGAACAGGAGAGGGCGGTAGAGAAAATTGTTTAAACAAACAAGCCGGGTCGGCTTGCCCATTAGTGGCCTCAGAACTGAGGCCAGCCATCTGCTACTCTGAATACAGGACGACAAGCCTTCTGCAATGCCCCAGCTTTTGATCAGCTTAGCAGTGGCATTTGTTAGGGTTAGAGGGACCTAGCTCATCCCAAGAAATACTTAGAGCTATTCATTGAGGCCTTTAGATTGATAATTTCAATCAAATAATACATCTAGACTACCCAGCAAATGGCCTATTTTCTTTCCACATCAATTGTTACAGAAACACAATGAAACAATGGACAACACACATTGTCTTCAATAACCTTTTCTCTTCCTCTGAATTCTAAAATTGCAATTTTTAAAATACTGCAATTATCATTACTATTTTTGATTCATTAAATTACTCTTTGCATGGAGTAGAATTTCACATGAACGGAGTCTCTTCCTTGTTTCCCATCCAATAAGGTTTAGACAGAGACACAGCCTCACCAAAAAGATGGTCTCATAGCAATAATGTTTATCTTGCTACCGTGAGTAGGTCAGGTGTCAACCTTGGCAAACATTATCCCCATTTTTCCAGCAACTCTATGAAAGAAGTATAAACATCTCAGTTTTATAGACAAAGAAATCAGAACTGAGAAAGTTTCTGGTACTGATCCAAGGGTATCTTATCAATGTTCAAATTAATGAATACAGGCTTTGTTTAACTTTGTTTGTATCTTTGATGAAGCATAGGTAACTGCTGATTAGAATTCTAAGAAGAATTTTGAAGTCCTGTGAAATGATTACCCAATCTTGAGTCATGGTGACCAAACACAAGAGGTATAAGGTTAAATATGACTAGTGGAAAAGTCATGTCTACCTCATTTTTCTTGAATATTGATGATTTTGAACAAAATGAACCCTTAACTACGGGAAAATGTCCCTGAGTTTCTTTTATTCTCATTTCTCACTCTCTCTAGGCAATCTCACATGCTTTAATTTTGACTTTAACTGTCAACAATATTCTGATAATTTTCAAGTTGTTAATTATGGTTCAATCTCTTGTTTAAATTCTAAAAGCACAGATACCCAACTACCCACTAGAAATTTTTTGGAGGTTCTATAGGCACCTCAAACTCAGTATATCCCAAACAAAACAAGTTTTTTTTTTTTTGGTTGTTTTGTTTTGTTTTGTTTTTCCTAATAGCCCCTGTCCTAGATGGCCATAGCAGGAACCTGTAAGTCTATACAGGCTTCTTCCTCTCTCTTTCTTGATATATCTCAGTGGTGATCAAGTCCTGTACAGAAGAGGTTCTCAGAATAAAGTCTCCAGATCATTCACCACCAGCAGTACCTGGAAACTTGTTAGAAAGATAAAAATTCTTATGGTACTGGCAAAAACATAGACCTGAGGATCAATAGAAAAGATTAGAAGATGCAAATACAACTACAAAGACACACAGCCACCTTATATTTGACAAAGGGACTAAACATGTTCACTGGAAGAAAGATAGCCTCTTTAATAAATGGTGCTGGAAAAATGTGACTTTCCACATACCAAAGACTGAAACTAGACCCATGTCTATCACCATGTACTAAACTAAACTCAAAATGGGTCAAAAATCTAAATATTAGAAGAGAAACTCTAGATTTACTGGAAGAAAAGGTAGGCAAAAATCTTGAAGGCATAGGGGTAGGCAAAGAGTTCATGAACAAAATGCAAACCACACAGGAAGTACTTCGAAGAATCAACATCTGGATCTCATCTTATTAAAAAGCTTTTGCACTTCAAAAGAAATCATCAATAAAGTGGAAAGAAAACCCACAGAATGGGAAAGAATTTTAGCCAACTGTCCCTCAGACAAAGGACTTATATCCAGAACATATAAAGAATTGAAAAACATCAGACCCCCAAATTTAAAGACTCGATCCAAAAATGGGCATCTGAAATGAACACATACTTCTCAGATGAAGAAATACAAATGGCAAATAAATACATGAAGAAGTGCTCAACATCGCTGGTCATTCAAGAAATGCAAATTAAAACAACTTTGAGATTCCATCTCACTCCAGAAAGAATGACTGCCATCAAGAAATCAACTGATAACAAATGTTGGTGGGGGTGTGGGAGAAAAGGAACCCTTCTCCACTGTTGGTGGGAGTGTAGACTGGTGCGGGCACTGTAGAAATCAGTGTGGAGATTCCTCAAAAAACTGGGATTGGAAGTGCCATTCAATCCAGCTATTCCCCTTCTAGGTATTTTCCTAGAAAAATTGAAAGTATCATGTCACAGTGATATACGTACACCCATGTTTATAGCAGCACAATTTGTAATAGATAAATCTTGGAAACAACCAAAATGCCCATCAACCACAGAATGGATAAAAAAGATGTGGTATTTTTATACAATAGAAAATTACTCAGCAATAAAAAGATGATCTTGAGGCTTTTATACATAAATGGAGGCAACTTGAGACTATACTCATAAGTGAAATAAATCAGGCTTGCATTTGTAAATATTGTATTGTCTCCCTAGTGTAAAATATAAATAATAATTTTTTAAAAGCTGAGAGTTATAAGATCCAAAACGTACAACAGATATTGTAATAATGAAAGGGAAAGAAAGTGCTCAAAATACATATAACTGTATGTATGTATAAGTATGCAAGATAGATAACTATACTACTAATTCTCCATTGGTTCATTATAAAGAATAGTTTGTGTTGTGATTGTTTGACTGTGTGATTTTTTATGTCTAGATTTCATAACTTGAACAGCTATTTCTAAGACAACAATATGTAATATATTAACTAGTATTGATTTCTTACTGTTTTTTTGAAATTCTGTATTACTTCTCCCTTTTTTCTGTTTTGCTTTTTTAAAATAAAAAAATTAAAAACATAAAAGAAAATAAAAGTGCAAAAAAAAAAAAAAGGAAAGATAAAAACTTTTGGACCCTGTTGTAGTTCTCTTGAATTGGAATTTCTGGCAGTAAGACCCAGCAACCTGCATTTTAACAAGCTTCCAGATGATTCTGATACAAGGTTTAAGCTTCCCTACCTTAATATCTCTCTACCCTGTTCATGCAGCTCCTGTCTTAAGACACATCTTCATCATTTCACACCTAAACTATTGCAATCATATCCAACCAGCTACTTTTCCCCAGCCTTCTGTCTTCCCAACCTATTTCCACCTTTCTCACCAGAATGTTCTTTCTGAAATTCAAATCTGATCATGTCTCTATTCTATATAAAAATTTTCAATGTCACACAACATATAGGCAGAACTGTCAAACAGAACCTGGATCAGACATGTAATCATGTATGGCTACTAGAAAATATAAAAGGAGAAACAAAATTAAATTCGATAACATATTACTGAAACCACTGTGGCAAAAATATTATCATTTAACCTGTAACCAATGTAAAAGTCATTAATGAGATTTTTAAAAAACATTTTCTCTTTCATGCTAGGTTTTTAAAATCTGGTATATATTTTTATACTCACAGGATAGTTCAATTCAGATGTTAAATTTTCATTGCAACTACCTGGTTTGTATGCAGATTTTGTAAGATTTACGCTGAGTTGAAGGAAAAAGATGTACAACCCAAGTTGTTCCAAACACACTTAAAAGTTTTCCAATAACTGCGTTGAGCACTGGTTTTTAAATCGAACGTACAGAAAGTTAAATTTTCCACCCTACTAACCACATTTCAAATGCTGTGCGGTCACATGTAGCTTGTGGGTACCATGTTGGTCAGCATAGTGTCAGAGAGAAAATTCTAAACCTTTAGCACGTTTTGCAGGGCCCCTCACTATCCAGCTTCTCTGCATGTTCTTTACTCTTATCTTCATCCTCACTCCTTGGGCATAAGGACTTGGTTACGTGGAAGTGCATTTATTTCCTGAAGTATTCTTGTCCTTTCACACCTCAGGACCTTCTCTCCCCCTCATCTCCCTATTCACACAGAAAAACTCGGCTTGCTTTTTAGGCTCATCCCAAGAGTTATGTCTTGGCCAGACATGGTAGTGCATGCCTGTAACCCCAGTACCCGAGAGCCTGAGGCAGGAGGCTCACCACAGGTTTGAGGCCAGCTTGCGCTCCGAAGGGAGTTCATGGCCAGCCTGAACTGCATAATGAGACCCTGTCTCAAAAAAGCAAAAACAAAAACAAGAATTATCTCTTCTGTTAAGGCTCCTGTCTCTGCTCCCAGGACTGACCAATCCCCACCCCTAAACCCAGGCAAACCCTGCAGCAGCCTCTAAGACTTGCACAAGATCATATGTCATTGTTTTTTGTTCACACATCTCCTTTACTAGACCGTAAAGCAAAACACTGTGGTCCTCATCAGTTTGACCCCTAGTACCTAGAACAGTATCCAACACTAACAGCCACTCAATAATTATTTGTTGAATGAACAAATACTAGTACCTACACTTGCATCCCTTTTACTATGTCATGCTCCCCTACACAGACCTGAAGGGCCATGGTTTATTAGTGTTAAATAATTCAGTGTTCTTGATTGTTATCAGGGCAACATCCCTGAAGCTAGGGGTGTGATGGAACCTCTACCTTGCCATTTCTTCCTTCTTCCAAGGTGATACGACACCCCTTTTTGGTTGATCCCAAGAAGGTATTTCAAGACAGAAGGTTAAGTTCTGTTGTGCCCATATTAGATCCCTGAACCTTTCTGAAGCTTGATTTCCTCACCTGTAAAATAGAGATGATAAAAATTTTCCTCTTTGTGGGGTATAATAATCAAATGCGCTAAGTGATGGATGAAAAGTAAGCTGTGGAAAGCTCAGCAGACCTACAAGCATTTTATTATTTAATCTCCGCTGGTAACTGGTACAGACTAGGTGACAGGACTCAGCTCTTTTACACAAGAGCCTCGCTATCTAAAGAGGCGTATGAAGACCGAATCAGTTGTCTGAATGAGATCATGGTGAAGACATCCATTGTCCTCAGTCTTGTTTTCTTCATTGCACTATGTCCCTAAAGGCAGGAGACAATACTTTTTCCTGGCATTGGTTCTGGTACATCAATCAATCACAATATTTGACTCTTTATCATCATGAGGTTTTTCTATACCTAGTGCGTGAGACAAGGTCTTGGGAATTCAAAGGAGGATGGAAGAGCAGGACCAACATTATCAAATTATTGGATCTTGAGAGAAATGTTCTGGTGCAGTCATAAGCTGTGGCCCCTTGTTGAGCTGGCTTTCCTCCACCCACTTCCATCTCCCAAGAGGAAGAGCATTAGAGGGCCACAACAGAAGCAGAAAGGCAGATGGAGAAGGACCCCCTTTACCGGAATTGGATTCAAAAGGAGATGAGATAGCACTATCCCCAGAAAATTGTAGGTATCGAAAGGCCGAAGAGATCTTTGTCTGGGGCCCAGGCATTGTGGAGGTGCTTCTCCTCACTACTCCCTCCACATGGTCTGACAGCCGAAGACACAGACGGTTAGGTGAGCAGCTGACAGCAGACAGGGCCTCCAGCAGCCAGGTGTGCTTTCCTGAGGCTCCAAAACAGTGTGAGAGGACGCCATCTTTCCCTGTGTCTCCAAGAAGGACAAAGAGAGTCAGCCAGCCTGCAGATACTGATGGTGTCTGTGTGGTGATGAAACAAGTAGACAGAGGCCAGGACACAGTGACAGATGACCCTTGGTTATCAGATGCCTCAGACCTCTATAATCCCACTCAGCACATGATGTTTAGAAGTCAGACACAGTCTGAGAAAGAAGTTGGTTGGGAGAGAGAAGAAGAAACCATGACTGAGACAGCCTGGAATTGACTGGACTAAGAGTTCAGTCAGGAGAGAGCATGGAGACATTAAACAGATTTTAGGTCAAGTTATGAAAATAACAAAATAGACATTCGTTTCCAGTGCCCGTGAACCATATCGCACTCTCTATGAATAACTAAGCTGTCTGTGTGTCTGGAGGCCTGCTAGGTTGCAAATTCCTCGATGGCATGTTTTGTGTCTTATGTATTTCTGCTTCCCTCAAGTCCAAGGTTTGCATATCAACTGAGAAGTTTGTAAAAACGAGGTGAATCTCAAACCATATATTCCGGCACACCTAGGCTGGGTCCCCTCTTCATTGCCCATCTGCTGTTACAGCTTGGGAAGCAGGCATTTACTTATTTACTCACACAAAAGAACATGAAAATTGTTTTGCTTGGACAGTGAGGGTCTACAAAGCTGAGTGGGGAGTAGAAGCGGAGACTTAAAATCGTGCCTTAGATTTGTGTGTTTGTGTTTGCAGCTTTTCACTTTCTGGAGTCATTTCCTACTTGTCCTGTCACCACAGTGTCACAGCCACAGCAGAAGTAAAGGAAGCAGATGGTGTTGACAGCATTATACAGGTGAAGAAAAGGAGTGACACACTGAGATTTGACCAAAGTGACAAAGACTTGTGGTGGCATTGGGTGTGAAAAACAAAAAATCAAAAAAAACACAAAAGCTTGATTCTGACTCTTTTCTTCATGCTGTTAGGTAGAAAGACATCCGAACATATGTTTAGGTTAAAAGTGCAGTCAGTCAGCCAATGGAAATTCCTTCGAGTGGCCAAAGCTGGAACGATTTGAACAACAGAATAAACCAAAAAGTATTACATTATACTTCAAAGAATGAAATACATAGCTATGAGTCCACAACAGTGATGGCGAACCTTTTAGAGCTTTCAGTGATAACAAATAGCTAATTGTGGCACTTGTGCCATAGGTTTGCCATCACTGGTCTATACTGATCAAAGTGGAAGAGAATAGTCAAATCTCTCTAGAAAAATTGTAAATAATTCATTCCGGTCATCCCCTCTCATGGATGTGAGCTTGACTGCTCAGTCCTTCATAGTGACCTCCTTCCTGGGAGCACGGAAAGAAGGGGAAATAGTCTTTTACGGTGCAGACACTTAACAAACACTACCCTGACCAGTTGATCAAGGTCAACATTAACAGTAAGTCAGTCATGTCAGTAGTGTACACCTTGGATGTAAGAATGGCTCTTTAGTTTTTTTTTTCTTCCTATGAAAAATCTACAACCTCAGACTAATCATGAGAAAAATGTCAGACAAATCCCAATTAGTGGACATTCTATAACATACCTGACCAGTAGAGTCCAGATCATAAAAACAGTCTCAAAAATTGTCAGCCTAAGGAAACACGTTGACTAAATATAATGGTGGTACTCTAATCAGGATCCTGGAACACAAAAAGGGCAGTTAGGTAAAAATCTAAGAAAATCTAAACAAAATATGGATTTTATTTAGTAATCTATGGATTTATTTATTTGTTATTTATTGGTTTTGATTCATTAACTGTGACTAATACAGCATCCTACTGCAAGGTATTAATAAGAGGAGAAACTGGGTATGGCACTATGTGTGAACTCTGCATTATAATCATAATATTCTATAACTAAAGTAAGCATTAAAAATAAAATAAAATTTAAAAACACCTGTGTGCACCTGTAATCCCAGCACTCAGGAAGCTGAGACAGGAGGACTGTTGTGAGTTTGAGGTCAGCCTGGGCTACATAATGAGTGGAATACACAGAGAGATCATGTGCCAAAAAACTCAAAAACCAAAAAACAACAAAAACAAAGATGAATTGCACAATGAAAAAATGTGAATCAATTTATTGCCAGTGTTACAAGGGATAGGTAATGTGCTAAGCAATTCATTATTCTACTTTCCCATGAATCTGTTGGGTTTAAAATCAGTTTTGGTTGAAATAGTACAGAAAAAGGGCTCTGTGCTCCTGATACAATTATGTGACTCCCTCCTGCTTGGAAGATCCTGGATAAACACATTTCCCATGCTGTCACCCCCAGAAGCTTTGTTCTGGGTCAGTAAGCCTGTGCGCACCACTGGTCAGTCTTCTGATGAAGTCGAGGGTCTCCTGTGTCACCCAATTTATTTTGAGAGTCCAGAAAAGCATGAGAAATTGAGAATCAGAACCTTTGAGTATCACGTAAGTGCCATGTGACTTAACTGTTCTTGTTTTCTGTTTGTTCGGTTGTAAAAAAAAACAAAGGCAGTGATGGGCCCTGAAGTAGTCTAAGGTATGCGAAAGACTTTTTTGTGACCTAGGAAGGGCTTCACAGTTTTATTTTGGAATGTCTTTGTCTTTGGGAAAATCAAGACTTCTTGCATTTTTTTTCTTTTTTTAAACAGCCATCTGGGTTATTTAATCAATTCAATTCTATAGACATCTGTCAAGTACCAGTGATATGTTAGGCACATTAAAAAGTACCTCAACCAGGGATTGGTATCCTTGGAAGTGTAAGAAGACAGTGAGATTTGGGCTTGCCAGAATTCACATGGGACAAACTCTATGTGGTTGGATAGATAAACTGCCTGAAGTTGAGGATAATAACCTACAGGAGGCGTGCATTAGTTACAATGTACCGGGTTGCTGAGAATCAAAAACCCAAATCAAAATGACCTGAACAAGTTGTTGGCTCAGCTGAGTGGGAGAGCCAGATTTAGGTGGGCTCTGAAGTTCAATAATACAACAGCTTTAGCACTGCATCAATGACTCAATTTTTCATTTTTCTGCTCTTGCTACCCACAGTGATGACTTTAATCCCAAGCTAACTTCCCTCAAAGTAACAAGGAGGGTTCTTTGTTCGCAAAGGCTGTGTGTGGGAGGAAGATACTTACATATCTAAAACCACAACCCTGTGACCTTGGCCACCCTATTTTAAGTAGCCACCACCTACCTCTAGTTTCTTGTCACTTCCGGATTATTCACACGAAATGGTATTTAATGTTATTTATGTTTATTCGTTTATACTCAGCTGCCTCTGTAGAATATAAGCTTCATAGGGTCATGGACTTCATCTTGGTCACGTCTGATCACCAAACCACCTTCTAAGGAGACTGGGTCCCTCCTTGGCCCATAGAGGAATTGGAGCCTACTATATGGGCTCTTCTTTCTATGTCCATATTACTTTTTGCCTGGGTCCTGTCTACTGGAAGGGGGTGCTGCCAATTAGAATTTTTCTGGAATTAAAGAAGCAAAGCCAACCTATAGATGCCCCTTGGAAAAGATCTAACTAAACAGCCTGTGTTGGTATAGTGTGGGCAGAAAACTGGACTGGTGATTAAGAGAATCTGGGTAAAGTTAGGAAGACAAGACTGATAGAAGAATTGACCGTGAAGTAAGAAGAAAGAGCGGTAGTGCTAGGAAGGTTCGTGGTCACATAGATGAAAAACAAAATTGCACAAGGTGACTGGTTCAGCACTGAGTCTAAACAGGAGATGGGCATAGCAGAGCTCCTTCTGTCTCTACTCCTTAGCCCAGTACCTCACGCTGTTCCATATCTATGCTCCAGGCCCTCTGTGAAATAATAAACGATTCTCATTTTAAGAGCATTTTATATCTTACAGAGCATGTTCTCAGGCATCATGGAATCACGTTGTCAGAGCCATTCTGTGAAACTGACTAGTTTGATTATTCTGACGCTGTCACTGAAGAAACAAAGCCTCAGAACACCTTTCCAAACGCCAAGCAGTTAGGAGGAGGGAAAGCAGGATGTAGATTTTCTTCAATCCCTGAGCTCATTTGATCTCAATGCAGTTGGAAAATGGGCTAACACCCGGAGAAGGTGATACATTTTTTAAAAACTCCTCAGGTTAGGTTTTTTGTTTGTTTTTGTTTGTTTTGTCTTGTTTTCCTTTTTTCTTTCTGTTTAGAGTTGAGCTCCTGTGAATTTTTGCATATTTATGAAACTTTCCATTATAAAGATTTTAGAAATTTAAAAGGCCAGACTTGTGCTCAGCTCTTGACTGACTAAAACGAGGGAAGGTCAAGTCCCAAGGAAGTCAGGTGCTCAAAGGGTGGAGCTTCAGGACTTTGAATTTTGACTTTAGAAAGGTAGAAGGAACATTTGGGAATAAGGGATAAAGAAAGTCGTATGAATGCTCAAGCAGCTTATAAAAAAAAAAAGACAGCACAAAGGAATGACTCGTTCCCTCTGGGTTTTATATTCTCTCACCAGATCTTTTAATTACACTTCTATTGTTTTCCCCCAAATTTAATTTTTGCCAGACTTAAATAAAGAACAGAAGATTTGTCGTAGAGGACTTAGTAAAATAGTCT
This sequence comes from Dasyprocta punctata, assembly GCA_004363535.1. Lineage (NCBI taxonomy): Eukaryota > Metazoa > Chordata > Mammalia > Rodentia > Dasyproctidae > Dasyprocta > Dasyprocta punctata. The sequence continues at coordinate 48,333 of RJWM01009391.1, read as the reverse complement.
TTCCTAAGTTATTCTGACAATCCTAGCTTGTTCTTCAGTTCACTGCACAATCCTAGGTTATTAATCTCCTGGGGGTTCAGTCTCAACTGTAACATAGGAGTTGGAACATTTCCCACTTGATGGCCTCCCAAGAAAATGGAAAATATGGCAGGGTAATATCCAAGAAGACACTTGGGAAATTTCCAAAGAGGGATGCCTTAGGTTGGAGACATTATCATTGCAGCATTTCTCAGCATCACCTGGGGTTGTGGGTTACTGTAGTCTAGGACCCTTGGCTGCCCTGGAATTAAAGCTGACATGGCCTTAGTTATCCATGTATGGGATTGCAGACACTCAGAATATCATGCTATTTCTGGTTCTCCAAGATGTCTCCTGGTCGATTGGTTATTTAGACACAATTTTCATCTCCTAACCTATGATTGGTTTGCTCTGATACATCAGGAAGGATATGGGGAAAAAATGAGGTCAGTCCTTGAATACCTGTTTTAAGTGGTAAAGCATTCATTTCAAAGGGCAAATCATCTCAAGGAGTGTAAATCACTTTAATTATGCATTGTAACAATAACAATAGTAATAATAATTATCATAAAGTTTTATCTTCCTAATTTTGTTTTCCTTGGGCTGAGCTTTGCAAGATGGAAAGGAGAGGTAGCCCAGGTACACGTTAGATGGTGGGATAAAGGTCATCTGAAGTTAAATCTGCCTCAAGATTTTTCTTTTTGCTACCACTTTGGAGGACTTCAGTAAACATTTTGGTGGCTCATATGACAGCCAAGCTTCCCTGTTTTTTGGTTTTTGGTTTTTTTTTTCCCTTTGGGTACCAGGAATCAATTCAGGACATTGTGCTTACCAGGCAGGCACTGTGCCACTAAACTATAAATCTGGTCTAAGAACTTTTTAAGGATCAGGATTACAAAGATTAGAAATGTCTCTAGTGTATAAAATACAGTGTGAATCATGGCAGCGTCATGAAAAGTCTTAAGAAAATGTAAAGGAGGAGCCCTTTCTAAGCCCAGAATAGTTAGAAAAGACTTCTAACAGGTGATGTTTGACCCTGGATTTGGAGGATACATACAATTTTCCAATATGGATCAATAAAAGTGAACAAGGAGGCAGGAAAAACGTTCTAGGAAGAGGGTAGAATACAGGCAAAGCACAGAGGTGAGGAAAAGCAGTACATATCTGCGGAATAGCGAGCAGTTTGATGGGCAAACTGGAGTGACAGGAGATGAGTCCAGGCAGGTTATTTGGTGCCGGATCCAACACTGGATTTAGTCTTAAGGAGAAGAGGAACCACTTCAGGGAACTGAATCAGATTCTTATTTTAGAAAGAACACTCTGGTAGAAATGCAGAGAACAGATCAGAGGAGTGAGAGATTGAAGGAATGAGGTGGGGAGCAGGGAGACCTGTTGGAAGCTATCAGAATAAGCATCTGAAAATGCAGCTGCATCTGAACCAAGGCAGTGTCTGCAGAGAAGGTGAGGGCTTGGAGAGATACCTGAGCAGAGAGTGCAAGGAAATTGGGAACCACAAAATGTGGAGGACGGAGGTGAGGGAGGGAGAAGTTAGAGTAACTCCAATTCTTCTGCCTTAGGTGAATGTGTACACAGACTGTTGGTTTACACAGCAGAGAAATCAGATTTGGAAAGATAACTTATTTATTTTGAAAATACTCACTTTGAGGCAGGTGTGGTGGGTCAGCCACATGGACACAGCCAGCAGATGAATGGGTAGAAGGATCTGGTTGGGGCTGGAGATTCTCACCATAGATGCCAGAGATCACAAGAGAGAGTGGGTAGGGAGAGAAAAGGAAAGAGCTGAGGACCCTGGGGAGCACCAGTATCCTAGGGCCAGGACAGCAGAAGGGACCAGGGAAGAAGGCAGAAAAAGAAGATAGAAATACACAGGGAAACCAGGAAGGCAGTTGGATCAGGGAGGCCAGGACTGAGGAGAGATTTAAGAAACACAAGCAACAAGGCTTTATAAAGCATAAGTATGATAAAGGCCAAAAATGACAGAGGGGCATGGTGGCAGGTAGAATGCAGCACAAAGTTAATGTGCATGTGGGAAAACCTCGGATAGGAGGAAGGCTGCCTCACACTGATGTGAGATGGAAGGCGGTAGGTAGGAGAGCAACCTGCCTGCCTGCCTTTGCCCTGCTTCATAGGGAAGAGCTATTTCAGGTCCCTTAGATGACCTCGGATGAAGAAAATAGTTGGAAATGGAATTCAGCATGTACTGTCAGATACTAACTGCCAGCAGTACTGACTGCTGGATACTTTATGTAAATAATCTCACCACAGCCCTTTGAGGCTGGAAGCATAATCTTACCTCTCAGGAGGAGAAAATTAAGGCTCAGCATGGCCAAGTCACTTGCTGGTTTCTTTGCTCTGCAGTGGTCACTATCTCACAGTCACCAAAACAGATGTGTGGAGAGCCATTCAGTTCTCACTAATTCACAGCCCTAACACTAAGGAAAAATAAAGATAGACTTGGGCCAGATGTAAGATGCTATCTCTACAACAGAGGCATCCACATGGACAGTGACATCAGTGGGTAAAAGAGACACAACACTGTGCAGAGATGCTCTTTCAGAGGAGAAAAGAACAGCCAAGAGGTGTGAAAATTCAGCCAGAATGACTTCAACCACCTCTCAGTGACTGCGTGGCAAATCTGTCCCTTATCTCCCCCTGGACAGACTATTCAAGGCCCTTTGTAATATCCTGCTTCACTTTTATCTTAAAGATAGATGAACATTTTAAAATTAACACTGTCATACTGACTTGTTTACACTGTAAGGTTAATAGTCTTATTGGAATAACTTGAATTTAATAACAAATTGAGGCTTGGGGGCTTGCCCATGTATTCTTATTTAAGAGCCAGGAACTCAATTTAGTGTTCTGTATCCAGATGCTGGGATCTTCATAATACAGTATCTAAGCAGGGACAACTCCACAAATCCTGCATGCATATGCCCTAGGGTCTTCAAGTGGCTTTGGAGATACTATGTACCCCGCCAGTCAGCATCCTTGTTAAAGGAGAAGTAATTCATGGCACTGTGTTAGGGATGGTAATGTAGACTTTGAATCAAGGGGAATACTATGATGAACTCCAACATTAGTAAAAGTGAAGATTTATAGCCAAGGAGAAGCATGAGAGTCAGTGTATGGAAAAACAAGACTGGGAGATTCTTGCTGAAGTCACAGTGGGGAATAAGAAGTTCAATCAGCTCTCAAGGGTGACGTAGTTAAACTGGACTAAATGGGATGACAGAGCCCAAGGTCAAAAGCTCAACAGAGAGACTCAGAAGAACATGACTCAAGTCCGGTGAAAAAAGAGTCTCAGTCATCCGACCGCATCACCAACACTAGTCTCCCCTTGCTCCAAACAGAGGTACAGTTCAGGGCCTCCTTGTATACCAGGTTCCCTCAGCTCAGGCCTTTGCTCTTCCTGTGGCTCTTGTCCAAAGGCCTTTCTCAGCAGGGATCTGAGTGACCAGGGTCTTTTGCCTTTTGGGTATTTACTCAAATATCTCCTTCCCCATGAGACCTTTCCTAAGATGCTGTGGTTGTGAGCATCCATCCATCTCTGCCGTTAGCACTCCCCATGGCTCTTTCCTTACTGATTCTTCTCCTACACTTCATCTCTATCTAACACACCGTGTTTTCCCTCTACATTGTGTTTATTGTCTGTTTCCTCCTATCTAGAATGTCTGTCACTTGAGCCAGGAACTTATGCTGGTTTTGTTCATTGCCCAAACTTCCAACACTTGGAAAAGCACCTGGCATGTAGCTCATTCTGAATGAATCACATGCCTGAAAAAAGGTCTTCATGAATACCCTCTGGTCCTGATTATGTCAACAGCAAACAACAATTCCCAATGATGGACAACCCACCCAACTCACTCATAACGTATTTGACTGTGCTTTTTCTGAATATAGTAACACAGGTATTCATTCGGATGCACTATAAAATGTTTTGTCTTCTGTAAGAGTGTCATGGAGGTTGATGGACATAAGTAGATAAAAGGCAAAGGAGCCCCGAAAATATTGAGACAAAGATATTTTTCTAGGATTCAGTTGGTTGCAAAAGAATGCACATGCATAGATCACCCACGATCCTCACTCCCCAGTAACAAGCAAGTCAGTACACATGTAAAACATGAAGAATGGACCACGCCCCCAACAGGAACTCAATGTATCTCTTTCCTGACATTACGCACAGTATTTTTCCAAGTGCGACCCATGCTGTTCCAAAACCCTGCTGCTCCCTGTGCCTGCAATGTCCTGTTTCCCCTGCCCTGCCTCTGCTGCTGCCCCTTCACTTCTTGTCTCTTTGGTAATGGTTCATTTACATTTCAAGTCTCAGCTGAAACACTGCTTCTGCAGGGAGAACTTCTGGCTCCCCTGGGCAGAGTCAGTCATTCTCTCCTGCATCCAGTACAAACACTGCATTATGATTGTTAATGTGTTCCCAGGTCCTTCTCTCCAGGAGACTGTAGGAACCTAGAGGGCAGAGACTTCCCTCATTCAGTCACTGCCACAATTATGACACACTGTAGGAGTGGGGAGGATGACAGAGGGTCCGTAGGCATCCCAGGCACTGTAAACAAGAAAAATATCTTGGCCCGGGGAGGTGTTTCTCATTCATCATCCCTTGCCTGGGAGGATAAGTAAACCTTACTTACTTCCAATGAGCCTCACAGACTTACTCAAAAGAGCAGCAGAAGGTGATTCATTCGTGCATGAGGGCTCTTCACTCCAGGGCAGAATTCATTAGACGCCTTTAAGTAATAAGTGACTTTGATGCTCTCAAAAGGAAGAGTCAATTTTCAGACAGGTAATTTGAACTCAGCCTAGAAGATGCACAGATATATTACAAAAAGTAAGCTCCCGTGCTGAGAAGGTAGGTAAGTCTGGCGTGCTTGCTACTTGCCTATACACCACAAGCCACTAGCAGGATCTACAGGAGCTCAGCAAAGAGTCCAATGTAGATTAAAGGAGTGGGGGCAGGGAAACATCTAGCTGAGCAACACAGTTTGCTTTTTTATTCTTTCGTTATATCATCCCCAATGCCTAAGCCCATCCCTGGAACATAGCTGATACTCAATAATATTTGTTGAATGAATACGCCAATAAGGAGCCCTACGATATCACTGGAGAAGAAACAAGATGGAGGAGACATGACTAGCAGTGTCACTGGGAGGAATTCTTTACTAAGCCATAAGGGTTGGTTGGATGGAACACCCCAAGAGGCACGCTCAGGGAACAATAGCTGGCGACTAAAGTGTCCACTTTGTGGGTCTGGTTAACTTCAGGCCTTTTGTTTTAGAAAGTGGACTATGTAACTCCCACCTGGGCACAAAAGAAGCACAGAAGCTTCCTCCTTTCTCTTTGAATGCTCGGCTTCTTGTCTAAAGAACTATTGAATGTTTAAAGAACCTTTGCTTAATATAAAAATATTAGAGAGCTTGGGGTGACCACGTGCTTCAGTTTTACCTTGATCATTGTTTGAGAGCTAAAAAAAAGCACAAAAGGTTTTTAAAGAGTCCTTTCAGGTTATTGAGCAAGAAAAACTTCCCCTCAGTGGATAAGGGAAGCACCTGAATATTTTATCTAGTGTCAGTAAGATGTCAGATTGCACAAAATGGACACTTTCAGTGTAGATTTTTAATCCGTAGGACCATTCTTGAGAGGAATGATACACCCCTCTTACAGACAGCAGCTGGGGCTCAGGGGTAATACGTAACTTGCTGAAGCTCAACCAGCTCATTTGTCACAGGCTGCCTGATTCCACAACTTCACAGGCAGCTCAGCAATAGGGTTCAGAGAACACTGGTATGCTTTTTGGAAAATCGAGTACTTCCAGAGAAAACATTTCCTCACTTCTTCACTGGCTGATACGAGTCAGGTGTAGTAAGGGTGGCCTGAAACAGAACAGCAAAGAACCTGTGGCCTCTCCTAGGAGTCTGGGGGAGGCTTTCAAGCATGTTTTCCCAAGTCCCCCTTACACCTAGGCAGGTTGCTCTGACTTAATGACTCCTGGCTACAATGAAAGTCTGACTGACAGTGAGATGTGCAGCAGAATGAGAACGTGTTCTATGGCACTGAGCAGGCCCGTGATGAGAAGAGGCCAACTCCCATTGCAAAGCAGCTGGAGTGCATAGTGGCACTGTTTCATAGAACTCCTCCCTGGGACATTGCAAGGATGTAGGTGGCAGTGGCACAGAATGTAAGAACATATTGGCACTATTTAAAACAGCCAAAGCAGTGGAAAGACATGTAGGCAGTAATTCTAACCTTGTTAAACTAAAAACATTCTCCAGGTCCTCCTGGGACACTGTATTTTCCTTCACAAGGAGGAGATGAACAAACTTCTTTGAGATCAGTTGCATTTGGAAATTTTTCTGTTCTACTCGCTAATTGGCACATGGGAAGAGAAACCATAACCTGGCTACCCAGATAAAATGTACAGGTTCAAAATGAGCTGTGTTTTTAAAAGGTCTTCCTCTGGGTAACCCATTAATGAACCTTTGGCCCAGAAATTGAATTGAGAGAGAAAATAGACTTTAGGCTGCCTGGATTCAGTCAGGCTCTGCTACTGACTTTGGGCAAGGAAACCTGTTCTGTCTGCTTGATCTTCATCTGTAAAATGAGGCATGATAATTACCTATCTATAAGGTGTTCTGTAGTGACTAAATAATCCACAAAAACCAGCACAGTGTCTGATACAGAAAAGACACTCAATTGTTTACTATTGCTCCTAAAGCCAATCGTAAAAATGGACAAAGCCCTAATCTGTCTCAAGCACCATTTATAACAGTCATAAAGGTAAACAAACTAAAATCTAAAATTTAGTGAATGATTGAGCAAAATAAGCTGCACTTTCAGTTCTAAATAATAACGGAACCGTTCAAAATTCTGGCTAAGTTGCTAGTGAGCATGGGGCCCTGGTTTCAACTTTAGCAAAAAAATAAATAAATAAAAATAAATAAATAAATAAAATACAATAAAAGAAAAATAAAAGAGAAGAAAAAGTCAAAGAGTAGAAAAAGAAAAAGAAATTAAAAATCTGGCTATGAAGTTGTGTATTTTAAAATTCTTATAGTAAGTGGAGAAAAAGCAGTACTATATAAAATTAGATACATTAAAGTATAAAGTCCTCTTTCGAGGGGTTCCTGAAGCTGAGAAGAAGAACTTAATCCACTCTAAAGATAGAATGCTTGAAGGTTTCCTGGGTCCTATAGTGAAAAAATAATTTTTAGGACATGTCAGTAAGAAGCACGGAAAGGGTTAATTAGGCAAAGACTTTGGGATACACTCAAGACTAGAATGCAGGTGCTCGGGGAAACAAGATGTACTATAACTTGGAACTGTGAATCATTATGTGTGGGTTTTGTTTTGTTTTGTTTTTCGACAGGATCTCACTGTGTAGTTCAGGCTGGCCTTGCACTCTCAGTGAGCCTCCTGCCTCAGCCTCCTGAGTGCTGGTATTATAGGCCTGTTCCACCACGCTTGGCTCATTATGTGTCTTTGGTGGTAGAAACCCATGGTCTTAGTTTGGTGGGGAGCTTGGGGTGACCACGTGCTTCAATTTTGCCTAAATCACTGTTTGAGAGAAATGATATTCCTCTTTTGAACGCCCAAGGCAAGATACTGGTCCATTTACAGAGGAAATCTTAATTGATAGGTGAGAAAGTGGTCTGTTTACAGGTGTTGGGAAATTCCCCATGCCTATTCTGTTCTGGGAGAAGAGAGAAAGAAAAAAGAAATTAAAACTGGGGTTGTGTCTTAAAGCTGTAGTTTTCGTTTTAAAATTATGATTGGCCTTGTCTCCTTTCTGCCTAATTTGTTTCTTCTACCTCCTCTCCCCTGCCCTACCTTGACTTTCATTCCTTATTCTTTTTTTTATTTTCTAATTTAATTAATTTGATTCCTTATTCTTTTTTATTTTAAAAAGCAAAACATTAAAAAGGGTAGAAATAATACAGAATTAAAAAAAAAAAGAAATCAACACTAGTTAACATATTGCATAGTGTTACCTTAGAAGTAGTTGTTCAAGTTACCAGATCTAGGCATAAAAATTATCATAAAATCAAATGATGACAACACAAACTATTTTTTGATGAACTAACAGAATTGGTAGTATACTTATCTATCTTGCACACTTATACATACATGTAGTTATATGTATATACCTGCATACATATAATCTTTTCCTTTCTTCCATTTCTCCTTTCCCCTATCCCAGTTCTTTAATTTTGAGCACTTTCTTTTCCTTTCATTATCACAATATCTATTGTACATTTTGGATCTTATTACTCTTTCAGTTTATTATTATTATGTATTTTTTACACTAGGGAGACAATACAATATTTACAAATAGGAGTCTGACTTATTTTACTTATGAGTATAGTCTCAAGTTGCCTCCATTTTACCTATAAAAGTCTCAAGATCATCTTTTTTATAGCTGAGTAATACTCCATTATATAAAAATACTACATCTTTTTCATCTGTTCTGCAGATGATGGGCATTTTGATTGTTTCCAAGATTTAGCTATTACAAATTGTGCTGCTATGAACATGGGTGCACATATATCGCTGTGACATGACATTTTCAAATTTTCTGGGAAAATACCCAGAAGGGGACTAGCTGGATTGAATGGCACTTCCAATCCTAGTTTTTTGAGGAAACTCCACACTGATTCCCACAATGGCCACACCAGTTTACACTCCCACCAACAGTGGAGAAGTGTTCCTTTTTCCACACAGTCCCACCAATATTTGTTATTGGTTGATTTCTTGATGGCAGCCATTCCTTCTGGAGTGAGATGGAATCTCAAGGTTGTTTTAATTTGCATTTCTTGAATGACTAGTGATGTTGAGCACTTCTTCATGCATTTATTTGCCATTTGTATTTCTTCATCTGAGAAGTGTGTGTTCATCTCAGATGCCCATTTTTGGATTGGGTCTTTGAATTTGGGGGTTCTGATGTTTTTCAATTCTTTATATGTTCTGGATATAAGTCCTTTGTCTGAGGGACAGTTGGCTAAAATTCTTTCCCATTCTGTGGGTTTTCTTTCCACTTTATTGACAATTTCTTTTGAAGTGCAAAAGCTTTTTAATAAGATGAGATCCCAATTGTTGATTCTTTGAAGTACTTCCTGTGTGGTTTGCATTTTGTTCATGAACTCTTTGCCTACCCCTATGTCTTCAAGATTTCTATGTACCTTATCTTCCAGTAGATTTAGTGTTTCTATTTTAATATTTAGATCTTTGATCCACTTTGACTTTAGTTTAGTGTATGGTGATAGACATGGGTCTATTTTCAGTCTTTGGCATGTGGAAAGTCAATTTTTCCAGCACCATTTATCAAAGAGGCTATCTTTCTTCCAGCAAACATGTTTAGCCCCTTTGTCAAATATAAGGTGATGGAGTGTCTTTGTAGTTGTATTTGCATCTTCTAATCTGTTCCATTGATCCTCAGGTCTATTTTTTTTTTTTGGCCAGTACCATGCTGATTTTATCACTGTAGGTTTGTAGTATAGTTTCAAGTCAGCGATTAAGATACCTCTTACCTTGCTTTTGTTGCCCAGAACTGCCTTTGCTATTCTGGGTCTCTTCTGTTTCCAAATGAATTTTAGGAATGTTTTCTCTAGATCTGTAAGGTATGTTAATGGTATTTTGATTGGGATTGCATTAAATCTATGTAACAGTTTGGGGAGTATAGCCATTTTCACAATGTTGGTTCTTCCTAATCAAGAGCAAGGAGTATCTTTCCACTTTCTAACATCTTCTTCAATCTCCTTTTTTAGAGTATTACAGTTTTTACCATATAGGACTTTTACATTCTTTATTAGGTTGATTCATAAGTATTTCATTTTTGGGGGGTTGCTATTGTGAAAGGTGTTATTTCCATAATTTCTCTCTCAGTGAGTTTGTTGTTTATGTACAAGAATGTTATTGATATTTGAGTGTTGACTTTGTATAAAGCTACATTACTGAATTTGTTTATTAACTCTAGTTGCCTTTTGATGGAGTTTTTAGGGTCTTCTATGTAAAGTATCATGTGATCTGCAAATAGTGATAATTTAACTTCTTCCTTTCCTATCCTTATTCCTTTTATTTCTCTCTCTTGTCTGATTGCTCTGGTTAATGTTTCCAGAACTATAGTGAATAGGAGTGCTGAAAGTGGACATCCTTGTCTTGTTCCTGATTTTAGAGTGAAAGCTTTCAGTTTTTGTCCATTTAATATGATGTTGGCTGTTGGTTTGTTATCAATGGCTTTTAGAAGATTGAGATAAATAGCATCTATTCCAAGTTTCTGTAAGGTTTTAATCATGAACAATTGTTGGACTTTACCAAAGATGCATCTATCAAGATGATCATGCGAATTGTGTCTTTGGTTCTGTTGATGTGGTATATAATATTTATTGATTTGCGTATGTTAAACCATCCCTGCATTCCTGGGATAAATCCTACTTGGTCATGATGCATAATCTTCTTGATGATTTACTGTATTCTATTTGCCAATATTTTATTAAGAATCTTTTCATCAATGTTCATTAGGGAGATTGGCCTATAGTTCTCCTTTTTGGCTGGGTCTTTCACTGGTTTTGGTATTAGAGGAATAGTTGCCTGCAGGAATGAATTAGGGAGGATTGCTTCCCTTTCAATTTCTTTGAAGCGTTTGAGGAGTATTGGCACTAAATCCTCTCTAAATTTCTTGTAGAATTCAGCTGTGAATCCATCAGGACCTGGGCTTTTGTTTGTTGGTAAGTTTTAATCATGTTTTCAATTTCAGTAGTTGATATTGGGTTATTCAAAATTGTTATATCTTCTTGATTCAGCTTTGGTAATCCATATATTTCTAGGAATTTGTCCATTTCTGCTGTGTTTCCCACCCTACTTGAGTAAAGATTTCCAAAGTAGGTATTCATAATCTTCTGAATTTCCATGGGATCTGTGATAATTTCTCCCTTTTCATTCCTTATTGTATGAATTTGAGTTTTTCTTTCTTTTTCTTTATAAGGTTGGCTAGAGGTTCATCAATTTGTTTATTTTCTCAAAGAACCAGCTCTTTGATTCACTCATTCTTTGTATTGTTTTTTTAGTCTCAATTGCATTAATTTCTGTTCTGATCTTTATAATTTCCTCTCTTCTATGAGCTTTGCGTTTGACTTGCTCTTCTTTTTCTAGAAGCTTGAGGTGTAGCATTAGGTTATTTATTTGTGCTCATTCTGTTTTGTTGATGTGACAATTTATTGCTGTGTTTTTTAATTTCCTCTTTAATTCCCTCTGTAACCCATTGGTTGTTCAAGAGGTTGTTATTTCTATGTGCTTATGTAGGTTTTGCAGTTTCTTTTGCCACTGATTTCCAATTTCAGTGCACTATGATCAGATAATATGCATGGGATAATTTCAATCCCTTTGCATTTACTTAAGCATGTTCTATGGGCTAATATATGATCTATTTTAGAGAACATCCCATGTGCAGCTGAGAAAAATGTGTACTTTGATGTTTTTGGGTGGAACACTCTGCAAACGTCTACTAAGTCCATCTGTTCACAGGTTTGATTCAATTCTGTGATTTCTTTGCCAACTTTTTGTCTAGTTGATCTATCTCTTTGTGACAGTGAGGTATTAAGGTCTCCTGTTACAATTGTGTTATTGTGTATTTGGTTTTTCATGTCTATTAGTATTTGTCTTATATAATTGGGTGCTCCTGTATTTGGTCCATATATATTTATGATTGTTAGCTCTTCCTCTTGAATTTTTCCCCTAACAAGTATGTAGTGACCTTCTTTATCTCTTTTGATCATTTTTGATTTGAAGGTTACTTTGTCTGCAAGCAGAGTAGCTATCCCTACTTTTTTATGGGTTCCTGTCACATGGAATATTGTTTCCCATCCTTTGACTTTTAGTCTATGAGTATCCTTTTGAGTCATACATGTGTCTTGTATACACCATATTGTTGGATCTTCTTTCTTGATCCATTTTGTCAACCTATTTCTTTTAATAGGTGAATTGAGGCCATTTACATCAATGGATATAACTGGTATGCATTGGCTCATCTTTGTCATGTTATTTTCCTGTTGTTGGTTTTCTACTTTTCCCTCTTGTTTAACTGCTTGCCATGTCTTGTGGTTTCTTTATGTTGTTGTTCTGGGAATTGTAGTCATTTTTATCTCTCTAGTATGTCTTTCAGTACTCTTCCTAGGGTTGGTTTGGTGGACATGAATTTCTTCAGTTGTTCTTTGCCATGGAAGTATCTTATTTCTCCATTAAATTTCAAAGAAAGTTTTGCAGGGTACATCAATCTGGGTTGAAAGTTATTTTCTTTCAGGGCTTGAGACACCTCACTCCAAGCTTGTCTTGACTTGAGGGCTTGTGCTGAGAAGTCTGCTGTGATTCTAATAGGCTTTCCTTGATAGGTGAGTTGTGCCTTTTCTGTAACACTTTTAGTATTGTTTTTGTGCTGAATTTCAACCTATTTCTTTTAATAGGTGAATTGAGGCCATTTACATCAATGGATATAACTGGTATGCATTGGCTCAACTTTGTCATGTTATTTTCCTGTTGTTGGTTTTCTACTTTTCCCTCTTGTTTAATTGCTTGCCATGTCTGGTGGTTTCTTTATGTTGTTGTTCTGGGAATCTTGGTTATTACATATCAAGTTCTGGGGATCTTGATTATTACATATCTTGGTGTAGATTTATTTTGATTATGGCTGTTTGGAGTTCTATATGCCTCACTTATCTATATCAGATTCTTTTCCCATGTTTGGGGAATTTTCTACTTTCTTCTGAATAGTTTGCCTACGTCCTTTGCACTGACCCCTGCATCTTCATTGATGCCTATTAGTCTTATATTGTTTCTCTTTGCAAAATCTTGAAGCTATTGAATTGTCATTTAATGCTGCCTTGTTAGTTATAAAAGTTCTTTCCTTTCATGATCACTGCCTGTGATCCTGTCCTCAAGGTCTGAAATTCTATCCTCAGTTTCATTCAAATGGTTTCACCAGCTTTCAATAGAATTTTTTATTTCTTGGATATCTCTTTGAATTTGTTTCATGCATTCTATATCTTTTCTATATTGTTCATTCAAGATTGAGTGAGTCTTACATTCTTCCTAGGTGGACTAGCCTAGGGGTATTGATGTAAGTCAACCCTTAGTTCCTACTGTTACTATGGCAGATTCAGGCTGTTCCAGGCCACCACATCTACCTGGCTATAGTGTTTGCCTCAGCTGAGTCACTGGGTGTCTTGTAAGTCCTTTTGATTTCCTCCAAGTTGGGGGAAGCCTTATTGGCATTCACCTCAACCCACCTGGTGTTCTCTGTATGGAGGAAGGACTGACCCACATTCTTGCCAGGCTCGCCAAGGTCCTACAGCTGTAGGGGAGTTTGCTACTGCTTCTGTTTACCCACTAAGGTCCTCTATTTAAGAGGGAAACTCATCACGGTGTCACAGGCCTGCTGAGGTCCTCTGTGTGGTGAGGTGTTGCCGAGGCTCCCACCAGCCCAGCAAGGTTCTGCAGGTAGTGGAAGGCATCCTGATTGTCCACGGCCTGCAGTGATCTTTTGGGTGGGGGAGAAGGGTGTCCTGCGATCGCACTACTATCCTAGGTTCGTGGGGCAAGGAGGAGTGGCAGCCAACAATCCCGAGGCGGTCCCAGGTCCAGGTACTGAGGAGGAGGGACTTGATTCCTTATTCTTGAGGAGTGCAAAAGGCCTGCTAATTTTTCTTTTTGTAACTGCTTTAGGCTGAGAAGGGGCATTGATCCTACCTAACGAGGGATCAAAAGTCTCACACCGACTGATTAAAAGAAGACAAAAGAAAAGGGTTTTGCTGTTTGATGAAGATTCAGCTTTTCATAGTCTGAAAAAGAGAACAAAGACACTAGCAGGTCATTGATGCTTAAGCTTTATTTTATAATCTTGTGAAACAGTTTGGGGTCAAAATTAATAGAATATTGACAAATGGTGGCTGTAAAAATGGCTGAGGTCAGCATAACCCTTTTATCTTTAATATTAACCTCTGTTTATTGAGACATTTATCTAAAAATAAAAGATGGAGCTTAAGAGCACACACACCTCCCTATTTTCTCTTTTTTGGTACCAGGAATTGAATTCATGACCTCATGCTTGTCAGGTAGGCACTTAATCCACTGAGCGAAATCCCCTCCTATCTATTTTATCAATATGAAATTAAATGTCTTTTTATGTTAATTATAACAATGATGAACGAATACACCAAATAAAAGTTATCTATTTTCTTGACCATTGGGACATTAAACTTTTTCTTATAGGGTTCTATTTTGACTGAAGACTTTTTCTAATGATTGGCTCTAGATAATATAAATGTACAGAGTCTGAAGTAGATAACAAAGTTCGTAACATGAAAGTAATGATGATTAGTAGCTGGAGTGTTTATATTGCCACTTTTATTTTATGGACACACCTATACAAAAGCTAAATCTCTACCTGAGCAGTACTTCCAAGTATACTCAAGTATCCTAATGGGAATATATTAAGAGAGGCAGACAGATTTTTGAATAGCTAGTGGGAATAGTAATCAAAAGTTCTGGCTGTAAGTTATCGGAGCAGCCGGAGACTGCCAGCCTGGGCTGGTGTAGTATTTGGAGACCCTTTTTATATCTAGCCTAGCTTTTAATTTAGTATTCCTATGCCTATCTATCAAATTTTGGTTACACTTTTTTGCTGGGTGGGGTTAGGACCAGGTTAAAGGGAGACCTATGCTAATCAAAGTCAATTTTTCTCTATATATTTGTTAAGGTCAGTTAAGGTTCCTCAGGGGTTATTTTTGTGGCCATGTGAGAAGCTTCTTAGTTCCTCCATAGTCTTTTCACTTTATCAGTGTTTTTTGCCAGAATGGGTCACAGTCTGCTTGACCACAGGGTTTCCCTTGGAAGCATGGAGACAGTCCCCTTCCTTTTCACACAGTGTACACTGATTGACTCTAGTTCACTGGGGTCCAATAATCTACATGCTTGGGAGGCTGAATGACTCATTAGAGTTGTAGGATCTTTGTAGAGGGGTTCTATCATGCCCTGGGTCCTGGTTGACCTTGGAAGGCAAGGGCCAAAATATTGGCTGTCCTCTTGAGTCTATTCATTTTTTAAAGCTTTGTTCTGTAAGCCTCAGTTGTTGAACATCCAGGAGGTCAGGTACACTAGTATTAAAGTGGGAGCAGTAGGTTTAACTATCATAACTTTATCTGGATATTGAACACTTCAAAATATAAAGTATACCCAGAGAACTGCTATTGCTTTTTGTGTTTGTTTTGAACAAATATGGTTGTCTTAGAGGTCAAATTCTTATGAAATGCTGACAGATAAAGTTAAAGGTGTACAACATGCCTTTAAGAGCTCCCCTGTGTACTTTCGGAAACAGTGAAAGAGAAGAAATTCAAGAAAATATGGGACCTTAGTTAGACTGTAAGGTCAGGCTATGCATGGGCCACCTGCCTCATTCTGGGGTTACCTGTAGTTGGCAGCTCTGCCCTGTTACCCCAGAACTGTAACTGCCCAGGGGAGCAGCTGTGCTTTGTTTTCCACCATGGACTGGTCTAGGCACTCCTGCTAGTCACGAAATCTGTTGCTCATGCCTGGAACAAGCACCCTTGCTCCTGCACACAGTTATCCCGAACATCACCAACAGATCAGGAAAGAAGGAAAAGGAGTTGTTCTCAACAGCTGGGTTGTACTAAAAATTTACCCCAAATATCTTTTTATCTAGGAGCCTGTTACATACACAAGGAACTCAGACAGGGCATAAAAAGTCTGGACATGTCACTTAGTAACTACAAATCACATACCAACTTGAAGCGAAAATTATAAGAATACCAGAACCAAATAAAATGAAGGGAAGAAGGGCTGGGGATTTAGCTCAGAGGCACAAGTGCCTGCATGGCAAGTGTGAGGTTGTGAGTTCCATCTACAGTATATTAAAAAAAAGGAAGAAGAAGAGGAAGAAGAAGAAGAAGAAGAAGAAGAAGAAGAAGAAGAAGAAGAAGAAGAAGAAGAAGAAGAAGAAGAAGAAGAAGAAAGAAGAAGTAGAAGGAGAAGAAGGAGAAGAAGAAGGTAGCACTAGAAAAGCACCCCAAGAGGCTCCAGGGGAAAAAAATATCCTATAGGCAGGGCTTCACAGGAAGCCCTAGGACCCAAGAAAGACAAGTCAGACAGCTATGAAAGCTGAGATAGGGCTCTTTCCTTGATTCCTTTCTGCCTGTTTTTTAAATCCTATCTCACTGTAAAAGGCATACTTAAAACTTTTAAAAACCAAATCTTGTAAGCAGGGGGATAAAAGATGAGCAAGAAGAATATGAAAACATATTAGGGTGAATAAACTGGTAATTTTAAATTTTCTTCTATTTCCCAAATAATTTTTTTATATAGTGACATTTTTTAGGGTAAAGTGAGTGAGATAATATTACAATTATTTTAAAATGATTGCTTTTTTAGGATAATCTGCTGTAAGGCTCAAGGGTGCAGCACTAAGAGCCATTTCTGTTGAGGTCATGTTCAGAAAAGTAGAACTGGAGGGGAAAGAGTAAGGTAGGCAAACCAATTTTCTAAGCGTCTAAAATGTTTATAGTGATTTTATAAAAGCTTCAACCAATAAACTTGGTTATTCCTAAGTTAGAGCATAATATCTAATAGTCACACCTCAGTTTCTCACCACCTTCCCTGTGGTGGCTACAAATGTTCCAAGAAAGCTGAGCCTTAGTCTCGCTGGCCAGTGAGAGCCCAGCTTGGTGCCCATGATCCACATGACGGACCTGGTTGCTCTCTTCCACACCACCACTTGCACCCCTCTTTTTCTTTTTCATCTGCCAAACTGTCTTTACCCTAACCCCAGGGCAAGAGATGTAGATGAGACACCTCCCTGTTTCAAAGGGTTGGGTCCCAGAATCACAGAGGGGGAGACAGTAAAGCTACCAATGCAACATGATAAGAGTATTAGCATGATGGAATCAAAGAAGGCCACTAACCGTGCATGGGGCTTGGGTCAATAGTACAGTAGAGGGATTTGGCATCTGATGGAGATCTAGAATGGGACAGGTAAGAGAGGGGTTTGGGTTAAGAACATTTTGTACCTGAACAACAGTAGGTACACAAGTATGGCTGAGGCAGTGCGAGGGGACAGGGTACTTGGGAGGTGGATGAGAAACTCTTCAGTAGTGCAGGCGTCCAAGGTGCGTGTGTGGGGGGTCCCGCTGGATAGAGGAGAGATCACAAGTAATCAGCATGTGAAGAGTCCACACTACAGCATGTGGCAGTTTAATAGGCGTAATAGTCAATGTAAGTCTTGAAGCAGGAAAGACAGGTTTTATTTTAGGACAATAATGCTTGGAGTGGCATGGAAGATGGGCCTGTGTGAGGGTTGTAAGTGGTGACAAGCACACCAGTGGTCTGCAGACTAACTAGGGTCTTTTAGGGCCTTACAGTGGGAAAGAAAGTGAGCACTGTGCTCAGGGAGTCATCACCAAGGCAGAAGTAACAGCTCTGGCTGACTTGTCAGATCTGGGGAATGACAGAAGAAAAATCAAGGACTGATGGATGGCAGTGACTGTGCTATTAAGCAAGTTGACAAATGTCAGAGAAAAAGACTTGGTGGCAGAAAAGGAAAAGATAACAAGCTCAGTTTATATAGGATGAGGAAAATATGCCCGGAGGCACTTAGGCAGTTGATAAAAGAAGGTCTGACCACAGACAGTTTCAGACCGCCACTACCAAACAGGAAGGAGGATGGCCACACATACACAGCGGGTGGATGCTGCAGATAAAGATGATGTCACCCTGGTGAGCTACAGGATAGAATTCTTGGGAATAATAATGCTTTAAGATATTCAATCCTTAAAATCAGATTGGATGGAGATTTGTCTGAGCCTTTAAGCTGCACAGTGTTTTCTTTCCCATGCCCAGCCCTCATGAATTTTCAGTTCAAGTTTTTTTTTTTTTTTCTTGATTTGTTTTTAGAAATGCAGTAGTGTATGACTAATGGGGAGGCTTTGAAATTGGAAGACTTTGATTGCTATCCCAGCCCTCTGATTTAAGATGAGACAATTAAGTCTCTGATCCTTGTTTCTTGCACCATAGGAGAAGGAGAATAACACCTAACAGTCGGAGCGGTTAGGCTTGCAGCAGGATGCATGTCTGGTAAGTTATATAAATCCTGTAACTTGGTCTTACAGTATATCATATAAGCTAAACCAAAAGGCTTCTCTTGCCAAGGACACATTATCTGTAACACTTAAAATCTTCAGGCCCGATTCCTGCATTTTAAATTGATCATGTATGTTGAGCTGACTCTGGAAGAATTATGAGGAAGAATAGCAAATACTAAATGAAAGGGTGTGTTTGTTTTTCTTTCCACTCTGATTTTTTTTAAGAAAATAATTAATACATAACTTAGAAATGCTAGATGAATTCTAGTTCTCAAATACACATTATTATTTCCAGCCATCTGATTTAGACACAGTGGAATAAATTCAAGTAACAATTTTATTTCAGTCTACAGCACAATATTTTACATGTATTTTAGTGGTCTTGACAGTGTTACTTTTGAGCAGACTTTCAACAAATCCACAGACAGTTAACATATTAAAAGTAAAATGTTCACAATAAAACAACAGGCATTCAGATGTTCAGAATCATGCACAGAGGGGTGGTGTGATTGGTGTCATCACTAGGTACCTTGCCTTTTTAAGAATTCATCAGAAGTGTCGATTCTTCTGCTCCTCATTCCCCTACACCTCACCAAACAGTTCTAAACATACACATCAAATAAATTCTCTTTTAAAGCAACAAAAGTATTAAATTGTCAGTTAATAAGCTTATTGTCAATTGACAATTCCAGTGAGCAAGCCCATTACTAGAAAAACAGGCTACACGGGCACCTGATCTAAAGGCAAGGTTATTTCATTTCTTAAAACACCAACAAAGCAACTAATATGTTAATCTTAATATAAGACAATGAGGGAAAACCAAAAGAGATAATATATACAGATATAAATACCACTCCGCTGAGTCAGGATATAACTCATGGACTGAGTTTCTACTTGTCAATGCTTTAAATATTTTTTCTGTGACAAAACAAAAACAAAATCAAAAAGCAATATACTGAGAGATGCAGAAGAAAGGCAGGAATGTGAATTTATGCATCTAGTTCCACAATTTAAAATGAGCATCAAACAGGTATTAGAAAGCCAAGTGACAACGACTTCACCACCGTGCACCAAACAGGCAAAAAAATAATTATTCACTGCGACTCTTAATGCTCAGCAGATGGCCACCCCAACATGACTGCTGTAATACAGACGGAATACTCATCCACTATTGAAAGAGACCTTAAGGAAAACATGGCAAAGGCTTAGAGAAAAGTTGGATCTTTTGAAAAAGTGAATGATATCAAAATACTTTTCCATCACCTGTAAACCAAACTAGGTCCTGTATATGGCCCAAAACAGCACTGAATTCAGAGTTAGAGATTGGCAGAAAAGTTTGGAAAACTAGTTTTTAAAAATTGGCAACTTCTCCACATTTAATAAAACTGTCAGAAGAGGTATAATGTTTGTTCATTTGCGGAATGTTGATTGCTTGCTGTAAAAATTTACAACATGAATAAGGAACCACGGAGATGTGCTTCAATGAAATTGTTTTTTTTTTAAAAATTTACAAAAACCTAAAGTTTCTATTTAAAAAATAACCATGTTATGCCAAGATGAAACATGGTAAAGAGTAGTGTAAGTTCTGTCCATGATTCTTTACACAGTGAATGGGAAAGTGATAGAAACAATTGTTTTTTTCTTAAAAAGGAAGTTTTCTTATTGCACTGATTTTTATAACTTCACCTAGGAATTTAGAAAAATCATGTAGTAAAATCTGTAAAATTAAAATACAAAATTCTGCTTTGTAAACATCAGCTGGCCAAATCTATCCAGAGTCCTTCATGACAGTGGGATGGAATGAATAATTAATTCTCTACCTTATCATTTGCTGTGAGGGGGGGAAAAAAAAACCCAGAACACAGCTTTTATACTTTCACAGTAATTATATCCAAAAGTCAGTGCAGCTGTCCCCCCCACCCCCCAACCCTGTGCAACTTTCAACTCTTACCCACTCCCAAGTGCCATAATTGAGATAATACTGGTTTGGAGAACAAGTACAGACTGGTCATAGATGGCGCATGAAGTCTGTGGGACTTCGGTAAAGGTATTTCCAAATGGCATAATAATGGACTGCAGCTGCCGTGGCCACAAACAGGTGCCAGATGGCGTGCGCAAATGGAATGATGCCATCGCTCTTGAAGAACACAACTCCCAAGCAATAAATCAAGCCCCCGCACGCAAGTTCATGGAGTCCGTCGGTGTTGTTCTGTCACAGGGGAAAGAAAAACGTTGATGTTACTGTCATGTGACAAGTGACAGAGGCAACTGTCATTCCTTAGGCTCCTGATTTTC
Organism: Dasyprocta punctata; assembly: GCA_004363535.1. Taxonomy (NCBI): domain Eukaryota; kingdom Metazoa; phylum Chordata; class Mammalia; order Rodentia; family Dasyproctidae; genus Dasyprocta; species Dasyprocta punctata. The sequence continues at coordinate 27,847 of RJWM01009391.1, read as the reverse complement.
TAGACAATCAGAAGCTCAGTGTGACCAGAATCCTAATTTGAAAACATCAATCAAAAACATAAAAAGTCTCTCATCCTTGACCTGGATTATCCTTTCGGTTGGTCTGCATCAGATATGACAGCCACACACAGCACATTCTGCCCGTTTAGTGCATGCTTAAGCAGACTGCAATGGTAGCAGACACAGAAGTGCACTTTAATGAAGTGCAATTCTTGCTTCTCATCTTCCCCTTTAAAAGCTTCCTGCCCTAGGCAGGCAGGTCCAAACCACTCCACTTATAATTTACATCTCAGCTGGGGTTTTTACTTCCCTTGGACCTCTCCAAACACTGTTCTATAATGATGGCTTTTTCAGACTTCCTGGTGTGTGAGTTTATAGCTTCCTTATGCCAACACAGGAAAAGCACAGCTAGAAAGAGACATCCAAAGTCACAGATATGTCCCTAACCTTCCAGATGTCTCCAGGCCTTTTTGTCTTTGAGTTGAGCAGGAAGTTCACAGCCTTTGTGTTTTTTGACAAAAAGAAATTTTGTAAGCTGTTATTGGTTTTCCAAATCTAGGCCCACCTTAAGAGATTCAAGTGGCTGGTGTGAATGAGAGGGGAAAGAAAAGAGGCAGTGTTTGGAAGCTGACAATGAAACAAGTCAGTCCCCTGGATTTCTGAGGACTCACAACAGAAAGGCCAAAGGATCTGCAGGCCTGGGTACTGATAACAGCAGCCTTGTGTGCCTTACAGCAGGTCCCACTGGTCAAACGTAGCAAGAGCCAAGGGAATCAGAACTCAGCCATATGCTGTATGGGCCAAGGCTAAAAGTAATGATAACAACAGACAAGTATGAGCTAAGTAAGGACCAGGTGTGTGGATCAGTCCTGTTTTCAACATTCATGTTAAAAGGTTACAAGGGTTTTGTAAGATCCAAAGAAGGGGAGGGAGCCAAGCCATGATGACTGATCAGATTTCTTATCCTTAGTAACAGTGGATTTCAGCCAGAGTTTTCAAAAATGAAACAAAACAAAAAAAAGAGCAATATATCATAGACATTGATTATTTCCTAAAGGTTATACAGCAACAAATATCCATTGTGCAAAATTCTCCATGCACAGTAGGAACATTTTTCTAGGACAGAGTTAAGGTTTTCATCAGATTCTCTAAGGGGTACAGGACTCACTAGTAATCAGAGTGACTTATCTAACACAACCTTCTTATTTTAGAGAGGAGGCAACCTGGACTGAAGCAGCAATGCAACCTGAGCAAAGCCACAAGGGGCACTGCCCCACTCTTGTTTTGAGAGACACCACTTTGATTTGGGCTATATTTTGACAGACACCACTTTTTCTTTCTGTTAAAATAAGCAGGAGACCAAACCTAGTATATAAGTTGGTTTTGACACACAAGCTATTAATAGTTCACAGAGATACCACATTTACCTTACCAACTTTCAAAGACTTAAACATGTTAACTGTAAAACAGTTTTCTTCATTATCTATGTCATTAATGCTCCTAGCTAGCAGGCACCATCTGAAACACTTCCCTGTATTTACTCATCTTTATTTCCACAACAAACCTAATTCAGTTCCTGTTATCATCTAAATTTTACAGATGTGGAAAAGCAAACAAACAAACAAAAAGGTTAAGTAATTTGCTCAAGGTCACGTAGTTTCCAAGTGTCAGAATTAAGATGTGAATTGAGGTGGTCTGGTTTCTGAACTTTCATTTAGTGCAGATGTGTGTGTGTGTGCGTGTGTTAAAAATTTCATGACTGATTTAAAGAGTAATGCACAGATCTCACATGAATAGTATGATTTTTGATAAATGGGCACATCCAACCTACCTCAACATTCCTAAAATTCCTTGGACTCCCTTCCTAATGCTGGACACCACTGTGCCCAAGGTAACCACTGTTCTTACTGGTGTCATCACAGACCAAGTCTGTCTTCTCTGGAACTTCACCTAACATATGCCAGATACACATTTCTGTGCTTGGCTTCTCGTCTCCTCAGTCTAACATTTTTGGAGATTCATGCACGTATTATATATTCATTCATTCCACTTTATTGCTTAGTAGTCCATCAATTTAGTCAATATAATTTATTAATTCTTTCTTTTTGGAGCCTCCTATGAATAAAATATTTACATTGCTTTACAAGTCAAAAGATATAGTTTTTACAAGTAAAAAACACAGATGCATGTTTTTATTCGTTGGGTATTACCTATTGAGTCACTGAACAAATGTATGTTTAACTGCTACAACTAAGTAATTTTCTGAAATAATTATCTTTTGTATTTGCCCTGACAATATATTATGAAGTTCAGTTACTTCACACCTTTGCTAGTACTGTTTATGTCTTTTTAATTGTAATCATTCACTAGGGTGAAGTGATAGCTCAGTGAGGTTATAATTTTCATTATGCTGATGGCTAATGATACTAAGTACCTTCTGAAAGGTCTATTGGATGCTTGTGTATCTTTCTTTGTGAAATGTTCAAATATTTTACCTCATTTGTATAGGACTGTCCTTTTAGTACTGATTTGGAGATATACACATAACACACACACACGTTTTAAGGATGTATGTCCTTTGTAATCTATAACAACAGTGACTATTTCTCCCAGATTCCAGCTTGCCTATTCATTTTCTTAATAGTATCTTCTGATGAGCAAAACTTATAAAGTCCAACTTACGGTATTATATGGCCCATGCAACCTGTGCCTATCCCAAAACTGGGATATGATGCTCCTATGTTCTCTCAAGTGTCTATGTTTTCCAGAAGTTTTACAGTTAGTTCTTTGAGACACTCAAATTAATGTCTGTGTATGGCATGAAACTGAAGTTTATATTTGTTCCATACTATTTGTGGGAAAAAAATTCCAGTCTCCCATTGAATTGTTCTAATTCCAAATATATGAAAATGCAATTACTTCTTTTAACCTTGTATCCTACCACCTTGCTAACTTTGCTTTGGTTCCAGTAACTTTTTGTAGGTCTCTTAAGATCTCCTATATTCATACATGATCAATGTCATCTGTGGACAGATGTATCCATTCTTTTCTGTTGTCTGTGCCTTTTAGTTCTCTTCTCAACTTATTGCATAACTACAGCCTCAGTTTAATGTTGACCAGAAGGAGTAACATAGACATTGCTGCATTCAGTATTTCATCATTTAAGTATGATACTAGCCAGCAGGTTTTTCATAAAATTCATTTATCAGATTTATGAAGTTTTCAAGTAGGTAGAAAATTTTTTTAAAAAACATCACAAACTATTGAATTATGCCAAACATTTCTTTTGTATCTATTGAAATAACTAATGTTTTTCTCCTTGATTCTCTCAATGACTGAATGTAATAAATTTTGATGACTGATTTTTAAGTGATGTACCAATCTTGCAGTCCTAGAATAAATCTAACTTGATTATAATGTACATTTTCATATATATCGAATTAATTTGTAAATACTTTCGTAAAATTTTTGTTTCATGAAAAGTATTGCCTTTTAGTTTTATTTATTTTTCCTCAGTGATACCTTTGTTCTACTTTTTGAAACATTTTATGTAGAATTGGTATTATTTTTACCTTAAATATTTGATAGACTTTATCAGTGAAACCATCAAGGCCTAGGGTTACCTTTGTAGGGAGCTTTTTTAATTTCTTTAAAAGATATATGATTAGCCAGATCTTTTTTTCTTTTTGAGTCTTTTGTGGGGCAAACTGTCTTTTAAGAAGTTTGTTCATTTCATCTAAGTTGCAATTTTTTTTGGTATAAAGTTGATTTAGTATATCTCTTTATGTTTTTAATATTTGTAGAACCTATAGTGATATTCCGGTTTTATTCTTCATAACAGTATTTTGGTTTTTGTGTTTCTGATCAGCCTACCTAAGTTTTACCAAATGTTTTATTTTTATTTTAATTCCTGGGTTGATGTTTGTAAATTGCTTACGGCATGTAGCTTTATTGTTGGCATTTAGAACCCTTAGGAAATGACTACTTCTCAGACATGTCTTCCAGGTATAGCTGGCTTTTGGGTTTTGAGTCTGTTGCAGCTCTACCTCTTAAATTTATTGGTGATGAGAAGTTGCTTCCTATTTGCCTTAGGCCCTGGTTCTTTGGTACTGGCCTATAGTATTATTTATGATTCTTGGGCAATGTCAGCCCTGGGATACCAGGAAGAAAAACTGATTAGAACAATTCTGTCACTTTGGCTAAAACAGTACAACCAGCAATAACAATAGCATCAAACACAGCCTAGAAAGTAACAAACTGGTAACTATTAATCTGACACCTTTAAGCATAGGAACTAGATTTGTGGTTATATAACAAAATCTGAAACAATTCAGAAAATTGTATATAGTAAATAAGTCCTCAGTATGGCAAATTTACCCTTAGTAGAGAAAATTTAAAAGGAGTTGGGGGGAAAAATAGAGAAATAGAAGAAGAGATTAGAAGCAAGACTGGAGGGTAAAGAAGATTATGTAAACTTTGGGGCACTTGGATGATTATGTAAACTTTGGAACACTTGAGTGAAAGACAGGAGGGAAAGAGAGAAGAAATAAAAACAAAAATAGAACAGAACAACAACAAAAACTAGAAACACTGCTCACTCTCATATAAAAAAAAGATCAAGAGAAAACAAGACAAAACAAAACAAAAATAAGAAAAGAAGAAAATAAAAAAAGTCCACTTCAAAATGTATCTCTGTTGCTGCTGGTAGACAAGGTCAGCAGACAGAGTCCAGATCTGTGTTGATTAATCCCAGCAAGTCACCTATAGCTTTATGACAGGGTAATGGACAGGCCCAGCAAGTCTACATCTTTAGTTCCACTGAAGTTCAGTCTGGTTTCTGGCTGTGAGGCTGGAACCTGATTTGTTCAGCCTACAACACTCTGTATGCCTCTTGCTGGCTTGAACTCGGCATCTTGATGCCCCACTGACTTGAACTTGGCAGCCTCAACCTGACACTGGGAGCTGCTAGATGGAGCCACCCAGCAGCTGCTCTGAGTTCCAAGCTCAGTTGGTCCCTCTCCAAAATGGTTACCGGCCATCTCCTGGGGGCCATCTGAACATGAATAACTCACCACCCACTGAGGCCCACTGTGTCCACTACTCCGTTACACTGGAGTGTTTCTCTGTGGAGGCCTCTGGGTTCACCAGTTCATCACTGTGCATCTGCATGTACAAACTATCCCTCCCACACAGTGAGTCAGGGCTCAGGGAGAATGCAGGGCTAGCAAACTCCTTCTTCACTGAAATCTCTCTCTTCACTCTCCCTGTGGGCTTCAATTTTCACTTCAGATCCCGAGTCCCAGGGACTCACTTCCCCCCTTCTTCTCTTCCTCGTGTTGCTATATTCCAGTATGTGCACATCAAATCTCAGAGAGGCTCCTTCTCTGTTGTTCACCACTCTGCCCTCTTCTCAGAAGTCCTACCAACTGTAATGCTTTCAAAGAACTTCCAGGTCCATTTGTTTATTCATTTTCTATTTTACCAAGTTCTATTCTTTACTTTCCGATATTTATTTTGGGGTTAATTTGCTTTCTCTTAATAGCATACATCTTAGATCACTGATTTAAAAACTTTCTTCTTTTCTAACTGTGTTAGTCAGTGTTCTTCAGAGAAACAGAGTCAATACAACATGTGTGCATGCTTGTAGGTGTGGGAGTGTGTCCTGGTTTAAGAAATTGTCTTGTGTGCCAGGTGTGGTGGCACACACTTATAGTCCCAGCACTCAGGAGGCTGAGGCAGCAGGATTACTCAGAGTTCAAAATCAGCCTGGGCTACATAGTGAGTTCAAGGCCAGTCTGGACTACATAGTGAGACTGTGGCTAAGAAAGAAAGAGAGAAAGCAAGAAAGCAAGAAAGCAAGAAAGCAAGCAAGCAAGAAAGAAAGAAAGAAAGAAAGTAAGAAAGAAAGAAAGAAAGAAATAAAATATTGGTTCATGCAATTATGAGACAGCAATTCTGAATTCTGCAGGGTAGGCTGGCAGTAGGAGGTCCAAGAAAGGGCTGATGTTGCAGCCCAAATCTAAAAAGATACAAGTCTAGAAGCAAAAATTCTTCTGCAGAAGACCTCAATCTTTTTAAAAACTCTAAACATCTTTTGCTTGACGTCTGCCCACATTATGGAGAATAATCTGCTCTTAAATATTAATCTCACTTTAAAAGTACCTTCACAGCATCTCAACTGATATTTGACAAATATCTGGGTACCTATGGCCTAGCTGAGTTGACAAAAGTTGCCATTATGCTGACAACACAGCTAGAGCAGTTTATTTCCTTCCTAGCACTGCTCAGGCTGCAGCTCATTAATTGTTAGGTTGCATTTTCATTATCATTCAGTCCAAAGATCTATGAACTTAGTTACAGGTATGTTGTTTAATCTTCAAATATTTGGGAATTCTCCACATCTGTTTTTGTTGTACAATTTCAATTCTCTGACATTCACTGAGGATTACTTTATGACTCAGTATATTATCTATTTTGATCAAAAGAATTTGTGTACTGTAGTATTTGGGTGGAGTACTCTGACATGCCAAACTAGGTTAGCCCATGGATTGCATTACGCAAATCTATCTTCATTTATCCATATTTTTAATTCATTATTCAATTAGTGAGAAAAGATTGTTAAACTCATCAATTGTATTATAGATTTGTTTCTGCTTTACTTGTCAGATTTTGTTCCTTGTGTCTTGAAGCTCCATTGCTAAGTTACACACCCACTTCAGATGGAATGGCCCTTTATTATACAATACCCTCTTCATCTAGGTTAAAAGTTCTTGTCTTTATATCTGGTCTGACTGATACTAAACAGCCATTTCTGTTTTCTTATGACAGTGTTTTTACAATGTTTTCTTTTCCTTCCTCTGATTTTTAACCTGTCTCTTCATATTTAAAGTATGTTTCACACGAACACACATAGCAGAGTCTTGCTATTTAAAAATCCAGTCTGAAAATCATTGCTTTTTAATTGGAGTGTTTAGTTCATTTTCATGTAACTATTGTTCTCCAAAATTATTGATGCAGTTGCTTTTATGCTTGTCATCTTACAATTCATTTTCTATTTCCTTTCATCTAGGTGTCCATGTTACTCTTATCCTGATTTTTAAAAATTGAGTATTCTATCTTTTTTCTCAGCTATTTAACTATACCACTTACCTGTTTGCTATAGTTGTTTTTTGATAGTTATTCTATGGGTGACAAAGTACATCCTTATCACAATATGATGTGTGATAAGGTGTGTTTAAATTTTTAAAACAATACAATAAAAAGACACACTTCCATTAATCCCCCTCAGTTAGAACACTTCATTCTTGCCACTTTCTAGAAGCAGTTCTAGAAGTCTCTTTTGTGAGCATCTTTAGTTGAGCTGTCACGGCTGCCTCCGTGTCTAGAATCAACTCAAAATATTTACCTTTCACAGTCAAGAAGATGCACAATGCCAGACCTGGCAAATAAGGTGGACAAAGACACACTGTAATGTTTTTATGAGCCTCCCTTTCCACTGGATGGTATTCTAAAGCAGCACTCATTGTATGTTTTAATCATACCTCACAAAGACAGTCATGAAAGAGGATATCCAGAACTGCTTCAGAAAGTGCCAAGAGCCCACCGTGGTGGTGCATGCCTATAAATTCAGGAGGACTTCCACAGTTGAGGTCTAGCCTGGGCTACACAGCAAGACCCTGTCTCAAAAACAAACAGAAAGTGGCAAGAATAATGGGATAAGTGTGCGTGAATGGAGGGAGAATACACTAAGTTGGACTAATGGCACTGTGTCTCTTACTGTACTATTTTTTAAAACTTTAAATGTCAGTTCTTGTGCACCCTTATTATACTTCATCCCACACAAGGATGAGGCCCTTACAATGGTACACTTCATTTTCTCCATTTCCATTCTTTGCTGTTACATATTTTACTTCTACATGTTACAACTTCTTACTTACCTTTTGTAGAAATTAAGAAATGAAAACTTCTTTTGTATTTATGCATGAATGCATCATTTTCAGCACTTTTGATTTATTTTTAACAGTTGTGTTATAAGTTAAGGCCTGTAGTTTTTCCTTTCGTTGTTTTAAAGGTGCCATTACACTGTATTTTTGCTTCCCAATTCTGACAAGATGCCAATGGTCATTCTTCTCTCTTTGCTCTTTCCCTCCAGCTGATTTTGAGATGCTTTTTCATCATTATTTTTTAGTAACTTGAGTAGGAATGCTTCAGTATATTTCTTTTCACATTTATCCTGCTCAAGTTTCATTGTGCTTTGTGGCTCTGTGGCTTGATATTTTTTACCACTTCTGCAAGTTTCAATATTAATACTCTTATACTTCAATCAACCATTTGATATTGTCCAACAGATTACTCAGGTGCTATCCATTTTGTAACTACTCTTGTGTTTCAGTTTGTGTAATTTTAATGGAATCGGTTTCAAGTTCACTGACCTTTTCTTCTACAGTAACCAATCTAAACTTCTCTAGTGTATTTTTTTCTCAAGACAGAACAGGTCTTAGACTTAGTTTCTATTTGATTTGCTTTTTATAGTCTCTATTCATTTCCTGAGATTCCTCCCCTGTTTACTCATTATGTTGTAACATCCTTGCATACAAATTTCAACATCTGTCATGCTTGGGTCTGTTTCTCTTGACCTTTCCTTCCTTAGGTATGTGCCATTTTCCTGTTTCTTGCCTATCTGGTATTTGTTTAGGTGGTGGGTGCCAAGTTTGCAGATGGTAGATTTTATGGTTTTCCTCTGTGAATGGTTTTGTTCTGGCAGCCAGTTTACTTACTGAAGGATCAATCTGATCATTTCACGGGTGGACTGTGACACAGTTATGACAGTTCTAGACAAGCCATCAGTCTAGAGCTAGAGTAGCACTGCTACTAGGGTGTGGCTTTGGTCTGGTCACCTGAATGCTTGCAATGTTCAGCATGGCTGGTTGAAATGTCAATGTTTCCCCGCATTAAGCACTTTCTGGAATCTCCGCTTATCTCATGACCTTCAAATCGTTATTCTCAACCAGAACTTGCAGAATCTTGCTCTGCACAAATGCACCTTAATTCTAGTGAAGGAAACTCCTGTATAGATTTCTGGAGCTGCTTTCCTTAGTTGCTCCCTTCTCTCCTGTTCCCCACACAGCTGTCTCAGTCAGAAATGCTGATTTGTTTCTTCTTCCACTTTCCAGCCTCTACTTCCTTTGGCTGCTATTTGGAAAGTATCTTGAGAAACTGGGAAGAATTTGAAGTTTACTCTCAAGATCATAGTCCTGGACCTTCTGTGTCTATGTCCCATGCTGAAAAGATTACTTTGACTCTTTTTCCAGTTTTACAGTTCTTGTGGAACATAGGTGAAAAGTCCAACGGTCATGATTCTGATCAGAATCAGAGTTCTGAGTCTTCATTCATGCTGGTCCTCCATCATTTCGGGTGGCTTATGCTGTCTTTTTCAACTGGGACTCAGTCCAGCTCCCCAGCTTTACACAAGATTTACACCACCTGTGCACTACCCAGCATGCATATGCACATATCAAACATGAATACACCTCATGTGATCAGACAATATGGTGAATACTTATTTTAAAAATTTACTACCGTGAAAGACACATTGCCACTAATCCCTTTCAAAACAGTCCCCTCTCTACTTTGAATACACTTACTCTTTCCCTCTTGTCATTTTTTGAAGCAGTTCTGGAAGTCCTTTTTCTTTTTTTATTTTAAAGAGTATATAACAGAATAAAACCAATCAAAACCAATCAGTGTAAGAGATACAGGACTTCAAAACATTATGAAATCAACAGTAGTTACCATAATGCCTTTTGATGTCATCAAAAGAGCTGCAGATAACTTTGGACACAGTAAAAATCAAACAGAACAGAATAGAAACAATAAAAACAACCAGTGAATGTGATAAAGGACTTCCAAACAAGCCAATAGTAAATCCAAAATTGCTACCATAAATATATCTTGCTATCTTTGAAATAACTTCTCCTGCCATGGAATTTAACATACTCAAACAAAACAAAAGAGAATAAAACCCAACCTAACAAAACGATGGAAACAATAAAGACCTCAAAGCAAGACCATAGGGAATCAACAATGGCTGCAACCCTCAGAAGGTGATCCCCCACTAGATGTCACATTGCTTAGCGACATCCTCTGAACCTATGATCAGACCACTGGCCCTAGACCTACAATGTTAGTGAAGCACCAAAACACCACAGGCATCCAATTGCATTTCACCTTGATAGATATCATTACAGCCTGTGTTTCTGCGGAAAAGCCAGTCACTTATGGGGGTGGGTGTGGGGGTGTGGAAGTGGTACTTCTTGTTTGCCAGCCTGTGTGCTGGAAGGGGCTGGGGTCTGGCTGTTCCCAGTTTGGCCGTGGCCCACGCATGGCATTGGTTCCCAGACTGGGCTTGTTTGGTGCTGCGGTCATTGTTCTCTCTAACCCTAGTCTGCAAATGGCACTGACTCATAGGGACAGGCTTGGGTCTAGTTGGAAGTCCTTTTTCATGAGTGTCCTCAGTTGTGTTGTCGTGGCTCCCTAGATGACCTGAACCCATTTAACAGGTTTACAGCTCACGGTCATTTTGACTTTGAAAGATCCGTAAGTCACATGGTGCCAGGCCCAGTGAAGAAGGTGGATAAGGACACATCATAATGTTTTTACAAGTCTGTTTCTTCACTGGATGGCACTAAGCAGCAGTATTTACTGTATTTTTCATCATACCTCATAAAGATAGTCAGAAAGTGGCATGAAGAATAGGATAAGAGTGTTTGAAGTAAGAGGGAGCATTTTGAGGGGGAGTAATGGCAATGTCTACTGTAATAAATCTTTAAAAATTAAATATTCACTGTATATATTTGCAATACATTTGCAATGTAAATATTGATTGACTGTATATTTTGATCATCTCTTGTGCACTCTGTTTCAAACAAAGAACGATTTTCAGTTCTTTAATGATGCTGGAGGATTCCTCCAGTTCAGGCTTCTTTCATGTAGGTAGAGAATACCTATAAGACTTGCTTCACTTTGACCATTTCTTAGCTCCTCCTCATCTTTCCAAATCAGCTTAACTATCACTTCTGTTGGTACTTTGGTTTTGTGTTCTGGCAGCAGCCTGAACTTCCCCAAAAGATATTATAAGATTTTACTATAGCCTCTTATTGAGTATCAATTGTATTTACCTGCTGAATTCTAAACTATATGAAGGCAGTGTGGGGATTATCGTGTTGGATTATCATAAATGTTAGTCACCTACTATTAAACCACTTATGAAAATGCCAATTAAAGATTTGGAACAGTAAAAATACTAGACAAACCTGTTCCTATGATACCCAAAGGGAATTTACTTAAAATTCTACAATCACTTATCTACATTTGCTTACATTGCTCTGGGTGTTCTGAAATACCCTATAATTATATGGCATCATGGACATTTTCTCATTTCTCATTTACCTCTCTCCTTGCCAATCTCTGCTACTTTTACCAACTAACCCATATGTACTTTTGGTACTAAGTAATTACTAAAGCCTTTATAAACCTTGTATTTCAAAGAAACATATTTTGTGACACATTCATAAGGCGTAGTGCCTGCAAAAAATAAAATAAATAAACAAAATAAAACAGAATCAGGTTTTAACTCCTACAGGTATATTTTTGACCAAGGCAAGTGCTATAAATATAGTGGAATTATGTCCTTTCACTGCTTTTATGAGTTTAGGAGCAAAATCACAGGTACAGTTCTTTTGACCATTGCAGATAGAAAGAAGGCTCAAACTAAATACATGGAAGCCTCTTAAATTATTACAGTGGTTAATGGCAAGAAAAAAAGAGAATAAGATAGTGTACATAAAGGTGCAAGTAACCAGATGGATGGAGATCGTAATGATATATATATTTCTTTCAAAGTCACAGACACACACAGATTTCTAAAAAGTAATTCCATGTGAAAAGTAATTCAAAATATATAATGCAACTAACTGCCTACTAAAGGTAGTATAACTTTGTTACACATCAAAGTTCTCAAAAAGTAGTTGGAGTAAAGTTTTAAAGAAAGAACTTTCTTTGGGAAGAGAAATATGACTTAAAATCAAGTGAAAGAAAAAATAGCAGGAAAGAAATCTGAAAGACACCCAGTATAATTGTGGAGCAGACTTCTAATTGTTAAGACTCTACAAGTTGATAATTTGCATTTTCTTTTTTTTATTTTAAGATATCTCCAAATTTACTCTCTTCCAGAAATTTAGTATTAAGAAGCCAAGTAGTTCAAGCAGAAATATCTGCCTTCATACACAAATACCTCTTTGGGAGAAGGGTTGAGAAGGTGTGGGATAAAAAATAGATTATCCAAAAGAAATAAATAAATACTGAAAAATATCAAAAGGGAAGAAACATGTCTAGATGGACAGTTTCTCCAATCTTAGCACTTAGTGCAAGTTGTTGGCACACCGTATGATTTGTGCTTTTTTCTTTTAGTCTCTAGCTAGCTAATCTACAGACCCCAACTTCAAAAAAGATACAATTGGGCAAGAATCCCACTGATTAAAAAAGAAAATGACTGCAATTTTGCAGTTACTTCTTACCATGGATGTCACCACCAAGGCTGGAGAAAATCCCATCGTGAGATAGAAAAAGAGCTCAACCACTTTATACCTACAAGAACAGAAATACAGTTAATTTAGTTTACATATTTAATACTTAGATCATTTACATGCCAACTTTTCCTTTATTATTTTGAAAAAGAAATAGGAGACTAGTAGGCCTCCTCATCTAACACACCAAGATTGTGTAACGAGGAGCTACTACCATTTCTTCTAGGACTGAAAAGGTATGAAACACCACATGCTACCTAGAAAATGTTTTCTGCCAAAAGTACTATACTTAAATTGAATTAAATTCATCCTGTGCCTTTCCCTTCCCACTCCCTAGAGTGTTTGCCTTTACTGCCATTTCAATCCAGAGCTATGCAATACAGCGAAACTGAAGATAGCCGGAACTGCAACGTGGGGCCTAGTTTGATCAGGAATAAAGGACAGGCAGTCCTACGCAAAGAGCTTTGTCTCTTCATTTTGCATTTGTACAAACTACAATTTCTAAGGATCATCATATTATGAAATACGTGAGATATGTGAAAATTCTAAGAAATATACTGTATTAAAGTTCAACTTACATTTTTGCCCACTCCTCAAAGGCAGGAACCAAGTCTTTCTCTCATTTGGATCTGCAGTGCCTAGCACAGTGCCTGACACAATTGGTATTTCCACTTTTCTGCCAAACTAAATGGTCAATGGTGACTTCCCCTTCATTCTCAGTGTTTTATACCCAAAACCTACCAAGAAGTAACATCAGGAGAAGAATGGGTTCAAGGGTTTGGTTTACATGAGAAGGCATGGAACAGGAGAAATAGCTGCCTTACTTTACCTCCTATTTTTATCCAAGGGTGTAATTCAGGGGTTAGAGTGCAAGAAGCAAACTGTTCGCCTGAATGCATATACTGCATAATACCACTCACTCGGCACTGCCAATTACGATCTAAGGATTTTTAAGTGAATTTCAAAATCAGTTAGTGAAAAACTACCATTTTCTTCTGAAAGGAGAAAACAATACACTGACAAATACAAATTATGTTCAATTTTGAAAGTTACTCTGCCAACCATAATAAAGAATTTAATAAACTATAATTTAATAAATCTAATGACCGTGATTTCATGGTTGTGAGTTTCTCAAATTCAAACATATGAGATAATAAAAAACTATAGAATAGGAACTGAGACACTGGGAGCCTGTTTTCCAGATGAGTCACTTAAAGTATCTGATGCATAACCTGAATATTCTGGAACTGACCCTGAAGGTTCTCTAGAGCCAAGATGATACATCTCAATAAGCCTTTTTAAAAGAATTACTTAAAAAAAAATCACTAAACACTTATGAAAATGACCTATGAATACAGGGTAAAGAACTGTGCTCCAGGGCTAAAATATTAAGGGTTTAGATATCTTTTCATGTGGCCCTTTTCTCAGGGAAGCCAATTTGGAACACTCTCTAATTTCTCAAGTAGGCAAATGTGCTAGACACCTAATCTTTGTTATTTTCAATCTTCACAGAAACATTGAAAAGGTTACTTTTACCATGTGATGACTAAATCTCAGAGGCTAAGGCTAGTCTGCCTCGGAATGAGACATGAGGTCCTCCTGACTCAAAACGACTACGCTATCCTGTCTCTTATTCACATTACACCACACACGTGCCTTTCATACCGTACTACAGCAATCTGTCCACTAACAACGAATAATGGTTTCAGAGATTCATTTCAAAGAGTATTTATTCTATTTATGTATTTCTACTATTTTGAAGAGGAAATGTGAAATTAGATTGTGAAATAGATAAAATTTAGGCAACAAGTTTTAAAACTACCAAACATAAATTATCTTTTCTTACTTTTCGTGGTAGAGAAATACATAAATGGTTCCTCCAGCTGCCATGAGCCAGATAAACCAACGCATATGAGCTGCCAGTGGTCCAAGTTCTCGGAGATTTAACCTACAAATGAAAACATGACAGCAAAGAACAGAGGGGATAAATGAAGGGAATTCACAGAAGCTGTGTTTTCCTTTGATCCCTTGGAAACCAAGAAAACGCTAGAATAAAAGCACAAAGAGAAGGCACTCAACACACAAGATGGAAATTTGGGTAAAATTAATAACTCAAAGACAAAATTGTCAGTCGACCTTTAAGACTTAGAATTAGTTTCAGCATGATTTAAAAATAGAACCAGTTATTAAGGAGAAGTGAGTCCCAGCACACCTGTCATGCTTGACTTTCCCTGGCAAGGCAGAGAGGTAAAGGCTGCTTGCCTTTTTATTTCGGACCATGTATTTGGGAGCAGACTGCTTACACAGCTTAATGAGAACTCTGCAAAACATCTTGAGCCAAGATCACACACCCATAGCAGATACCTAGTACACACACCACACGTTTCCATTACCAACCTCTCTGTCAAGACAGAGCATGGAGCATGAGAATTATCCCAACATGTGTGAAGGTATTTTGTTGGAATTTAAATGTGCATTTTTGTAAAGTCTCAATTTTCAAATGCTGCAAATTCACTTATACTAATGTCATTGCACAAATAAATATAGAGGAAAAATCCCAAATGTTCTGATTGGCTGTCACTACCAATTAATATTCTCCAATGGAAAAGGTACTACTTGCATGTCTAACACTATATGTGAACAAACTGCCTACTTTGATATTTGATTCTTCAGTTCAATTTAAATATTTTTATTACTTATTTGCTTATTTTAAATTGAAGTATATTTCACAGAAGCCTTTAAGCATCTTGCTCCGATATGAATCAGACCTATAATTTAGTAAGACATACTGACGAGAGCTAGCACTTACTTTTTATTCTAACAGATAATTATGCTTCTTTTGAACGAGGCTGCCTTACCAAAATCTAGATGCCTGCTGTTTTCAATGACTATAGCAGACGATGGCATAATATAAACTTCTTAGTGTCTGAAATTGGACCATGTCTTGATAGAGGAAAACTAATGCTTCTCTAATTATAGGATGAACAAAAGATTATATTCGCTCTGTACCAAAAGGGCAGTAAGACCAAGGAAACTGAGCAGAGTGCTAGGTTAACAGATTTGGTTAGTTATCTTAACTCAGCTAGCAAAATAAAATAGAAATGTGCCAGTGTGTAGCGCTACTGTGCTGTAAAGAGAAGGCAAACAGTATGAATTTCCAAAGGAAGCTTAATTTCCTCATACCATATAGATTTACAGCATGTGTGAAGTCTCAATTTTCTATATCTCCCAATTTCTACCTATTCTGAAAAGCAGATGTATACGGAGAGACTATTGGGGATTGGAGGGACAAAAGTTATGTGCTTCAAAAGGAGCATGCTACCTAATCCTAAATTAATAGCATTTACTCTAAACCATGATTTTCACTTCAAATCTACAATGTAATCCAAGTAAATCACATAGAGAAAAAACAAATGCACGTATATGTGTGTCTGGGAGAGGGGGTGGTTGCATGCATGAGGGCTGGGGGCAGGGACAGGAAAGCAGGGAGGGAAGAAGGAGTGAGGAATAAAAACTTCTACTAACAAAAACATGTTCTTCATGGACAGAAACATTTTATCTTACCATGGAGCATAAGAAGCAGCAATGAAAAAATAGATAACCATCCTATCGCACATGTGAAAACAATGTTCCACTGTCCTGGGGCGGGGGAAGAAAACAGGTTAGACAGATTATTTAAAACATTTTT
The DNA here is from genome assembly GCA_004363535.1 of Dasyprocta punctata. Lineage (NCBI taxonomy): Eukaryota > Metazoa > Chordata > Mammalia > Rodentia > Dasyproctidae > Dasyprocta > Dasyprocta punctata. Next base: position 11,575 of record RJWM01009391.1, on the reverse strand, counting down.
CAGACCAGAAGTATGGGCTATCAGTACACGATGTCGCAATTTCCATCCCGGTCTAGTTTCTCATGGCATTTATAACTTGCCCTCCAAAGCCAAGTTTTTTGTTGTTGTTGTTGTTTTGTTTTTAATGATATGAAGCCACAAGTCAATGCTTTATATTCTTTTTTTAGGCTGCACACACAACAGATATTCTCACAGTTAGGAAGCCTAAGGTAGTTAAAGCAAACACAATCTGTCTTTTCTTTTTTCCCATTTCTTGTCTAGCCTATCTAACAGAAAGACGAAACTCCTTGAGGGGAGATCATACCCAAGGTTCTATCACAGTGCAGGGCACAAAGTCCTGATACTCAGTAAACAATCCCTAAATAGGGTCACATTCCTCAAGTCTTTCCAGAATAGGTTTTTCACTCACCTTTTACTTTAAATATTCTAATGGAGACAGTAAATTGCAATTAAAGAAATACAGTCATTTAGGAATTGCAAAATAAACAAAAAAGGTGCATTTGCTGCAAAAGGGTACAACTCAGATTTGTAAGCAACTCACTCCTTCCAAAATCAAGAAGTTGAGGAGTGTTGGTAGAAAAATAGGAGTGGGCCAGGGATATAGCTCAGCGGCACAGCACCTGCTTGGCAAGCACAAGGTCATGAGTTCGATCCCCAGTACCAAAAAAAAAAAAAAAAGAAAAAAAGGGTCTCTCAGGTTGCTTCAAAAACTGGGTTAGGCAGAAATGCCCTTTACTCATGTGATTAAAAAGTATAAATGCATAGCAATGTCTTGCATCTATTTTCACTGCCCAAGGCATCACAGTTATGATTTGATGGAGCTGCAGTTATTAGGCCTTGCCTCGCCACACACACGCCGAGTGTTGGCCAGAGCAGACAGATGAGGACTTGTGTTAGTAAAGAAGTAAAAACTACAGTTGTGAGAAAAAATGGTTTTAATCCAGAAGCTACACCTAACCCCTTGATAAAATTTCAACTCATAGGTCTAAAGAAAGCAAACAAGGGCCAGGGATTTAGCTCAGTGGCTTAAGCACCTGCCCGGCAGGCACAATGTTGGGAGTTCAATCCCCGGTATCAAAAACAAAACAAAACAAAACAAAACAAAAAAAAACCGAACCCCTCCCAAAAAGCCCCCAAAATAACAACAAAAATAAATAAAAAAGTAAACAGTTTATCAGTGCTTCTCGAACAACTACGTATTATAATCATCATTATGAAATGTAGCCATGGACTCCAGTCCAGAAGATTCTACTACAAGGGACAGAAAATGGGGCACAAGGAAAAGGAAAGGGGATAAGCTGCTTCTTTTTTAAACTCCTAGAATGAATGTGATTTCCTGCAAGGTTTGAGGTGATTCTAATTCTACTTTCTCAATTATTAGACATTGTCAGAGCACATAGTCAGACCTAGAAGTTTATTGAAGACCTGCCACACACGTGTCTGAGTCTCATTTTCTTTACGAAAGAATGGAAATCGTTCTCTAGAGCATGTAGAATATTACATGCGATAATGTGGACTCTGTATTCAGCACAGAACCTAGCACATAATAAATACTTCTTCCTTTTATGTACTTAAATCGAGGTTTTATTTGAATACTTATAAAGCTTAATGTATAGCAAAAATCTACATGTGGTGCACGATTCTAGAAGTGCTATCTTAAGGTTCAGGGTCTGGTTTCTGTGACACCTTCTCCAGCCCCTGGCAGGCAGGCCCTGAATACTGAAGTAGGCATCTACAACTCTTTATTGATTCAGAAATCTAGACATCAAAGCCGAGTCTGCTGAGGCAACCACAAGCGTCACATTGTGCCAAGAATATAATGAAGTGCTCTGCTTTCTGGCTGGCCTCTGGCCTCTGTGACAGCATGCCCCGAGTACCAGGCACGCCTGTGGTTCTCTTGTGAGTGTGTCCCAAAGTGCCCTTGTGATTCAGGGCTGTAGTTTTATTTTAAGCCCAGGAAACTGTCACCTTATAGGAAAGGGGAAATGACTGTAAATTATACACACTACTGTGAAGGATATGGTAGGAAAAAAGAAAAAAAAACACAGGGCTAGGAGTCCAGTATGGCTTGTCTCACTGACTTAGGCAAACCAGGCCATTTGTCTGAGCCTCAGTCTCCTCAACTAAAAGTCAAAGTTTGGACTACATGATCTCTTGGATTATATGATCTCTGTCCAGCTCTGAAACTCCATGAGTCCACATACGATGAAACCAATACTCATCTCATAAATTCCACATCCTGATTGTAAATTAAGCATCTTTTAAAAATGAGTGATTATTTTTTGACACTCTGCAAAACCAAAAGGTATGTATGGTTGAGTATTTAAGCCACTCTTAGTTGGCTCTGAATCTTTCTTTTTTTGAGAACTTTCACTCTTTTGGATTTAATCTATTAAATTATTGCAGAATCTATTTCATGTGCAACTCTGACCAAATGGTGTGGGGCTTCTTCTATATTTTCCCAAATGAATCCTTCACTCAGAGGAGGAATGCGTTTATTTCCTTCCTGTTGGTAGGCCAAGGGCCACAGCATTGTTTGGAAAGTGCCTGACAATCAGTAATTATAAATAATACTGTCTAAATAATAGACATAGAACTTCATTCTGAAAGTTCAGTTCAACTTCACAAAACCATAGAAACAGTAGTTCATCTCCTCACATCCCATAATCCTTCAGTCTTCTATAATTTTCAGATCATTTTCACATATATTATCTTACTGGCTTATCACAATAACCCTGTGAGTCAGACATTATAATCCTCGTTCTAGTGAGAAGCAGCAGAGGTACCAGGGAGCCCAGTGACTTACTCAAGGTTAAGGAGGAGGACAGAGACTCACAGGCCACCTGCTGACTCCAAGCTCAGTCTACTTCCTCACTAACCCACAGCTATGGCTCTCTTATCCTTAGTTGACAAAATTGGAAAACAGTTCTCAAGATTTCAAATTTAAGTTCTGGGGAACCACTGAGGTAGTGGCTCCTGGCTACTCAGAGGCCTGCTTTCTAGACAGACGCATATACTAAGAGGAGTCCTCAGACTCTGTCCAATCCAAAGAAAATGTCCTGAATTATGAGACAGCACTAAAACTACAAGGCAGGAAAAAGTCCCTTTTCTGCCCCACATGACTAAAATATATCAATTTGGGAGGTTAACATCGAGTAGAGTTGACTATTTGGATCTGGCTTTTTTTTTTTTATTTTGAAGAGAATAAAACCAAAAGAAATGAAACAAAATAGAGTCAATCAAAACAAAACAATGAACATGGGTACATGACTTCAAAAAAAGATAGAAGGAAATCAGTAATGGCTACCATAATGCCTCTTGTTATCTTCAAAATAACTGCCCATACCATCAGGCATAATAAAATCAAACAAAATAGTACAGAATAAAACCAATAAAAACAAAACAATGGAAGCAATACAGGACTTCAAAATAATAGTAAAACAACAGTGGTTACCATAATGCCTCTTGTTATCTTCTAAGTAGTTGCCTTTATCATCAGATATAATACAATCAAACCAATCAAAACAGAATAAAATCACTCAAAACAAAACAATGAAAGCAATGCAGGGCTTCAAAACAAGATAACCAATAATTGCTATCATAATATATTTTGCTATCTTTGAAATAACTATCCATGCCATCAAATATAATAAAATTTAACAAACGGAAACAGAATAAAACCAAACTAAGCAGAACAATGGAACAATATGGGAATCAAATCACGACAATAGATTAACAATGGCCACTTCCTTCCCTCTGTAGAAATAGCTTGCCATCCACTGTACCTTAAGTGGCTTTTTTTCCATGACACAATGTGAAACACTGTGGAAACGATGAAGAGGGCACACAGACCCATTCCATAAATCCACGCCGTTATCTTTTCCCAGCAGTCATCAGACAGCCGGTGGAGGAGGGCGCTGCCCACAATGGCCGGAACAATGAGGAACTGAGGGAAAGGTAAAGAGAAATAAATGTCCCAGCTTTTATGGAAAAGAATTCTTTTCTAAATACATAGAGGTTTACCAGCAAGAATAAAAACAAAATTTTAAAACCAGCATTGCCTTTCTTGAATAATCACAAAGAGAGCCAGATGAAGTTGTTAGCTGCTGTACTGGAAGCAGGCACTGCTGTTTGGGGCCCACAGTGGCACCGGCCAGTACACAAACAGGCAGGGATGCAACATTACTCCACTGTTGCAAAACTGATGTTCTTTATCCTAATTTCATTCAGTAAGGGCATGTTTCACGCTACTCTCTAATCTGATTTGGAGTAGGTATTTCAAACAGTCAAATATCAAGCATATACCCAGATTTCCCAGTGAGATCCTCATTTTAAAATGTTCTATCCTGTTGCCCCCATCAGTTCCTGAAATTCCAGTATTTGAGGAAGAATGAATAAATCTTGTCAAGGAGTATTGTAATGTATATGACAACCCCCCCCACACACAATTATCTAAAGACATACCCTGATTTTTAGTTTGGATCTCTTCATTCTATCAATTTGCAAGCTACTTTCAGAGTAAAAGCATTTTGTGATTATTTAATTTTTAGTAGTAACTTTTAAGTAAGCAAAAATAATTCATTCCCAAGCCCTACCAATTCAAGGAACCAGAAATTTGAAGAAAAATTTTGCTATCTGTGCTGTATATAAGTGTATATATAGACAAAAATTCAATATCTAGCCATGAGTATGACTATGACAATTAAATGTTTTATAATACAGAAATTCCCCAGGAGAAACAGACTATCTTATTAGATATTAAAATACATATGCCTAGCAAAAAATGAAAATTTTAGCATCATTTTTTTCTTTTTTTGGTCCCCCAACATCTCCTTTACCCTCTTGCATGGAACGTTAAATCCCCTTGATAAGACAGGTACAAATTTCTTGATGTCAAAGTTTTCATTTGCCCGGAACAAAATCGTAACAGTAAGGATAATAATTTAAATTTCTTATAAAACAAAACCTATCTGCTTCAAGAAAATGTTTTGCAATTATGTCCTTTCTATTCTATGTTAAAAGTACCTTCTTTTAAATGAAATAATGACAGACAAATTTTGGTGTCTAACATCCAAAAATCTAGGATATAGTTTAACAAGACTATATTTTCTGTTCTAAAAAGCTAATGATCAGTTTTTCTGAATTTCAGTTTAGAGAAGTGTTCCCTAGCTTGTGAAGGTATCGGGATTATTTGGGTCCATCCTAAACAAATATTATTCCTAAAGGCGAACTGTGTATCTCAATACCCAAACCATTATACTGAACCGGCAACACTGTCTAAGGTAATCAAACTGGCCTGTTCTAAACACTTGCCACTAAACGAATAAACTGTCTTCTCTATTGTTTTCAGACTATATCCCGACCATCATTTTCTCCTCAAAGATCTCACATAATGCAACTTTCAAAGGGGATAATAAAACCAAAGTGGAATTTATGATGACATAAGAAATGCCAATTATGTGCATTAATATACACACAAATATCACATATACAAGAAGAAGAAATGTACCAAAGTGTTACCAATTTATTTCTGGGTCATTTTGTTTGCTTCCATATTTCCCAGTATTTTTGAAGTTTTCTTATAATGAATGTGCTTTGTTTTTATCAGGAAAAACTGATCAAGAGCTGAGGGACCCCATCAACGCTTGATTCAGTAACAGGGAATAACCTATGTTCTCAGAAGCAAGACTACCGTGGTGGTGTGGGGTGGGGGTGGGGGGCAGGATGTGGCTTCCTGTTTCAGAAGTTCACCTCATAAAAAACATCTTTTTCAACAAACTGTGAACTCTCCTTGCCAAACAAGTATGGTGGTTATTTCATTTGAGGGGTAACAATCTTCATAAACAAGCTTCTCTCATTGTCTGATACCTCGGGTGTATAGGTATTTTTACTCTTTTAAAGCAGACTTGGTTGTGGAGAGCAAGCCCAGGACAGAAGAGAGCGAGTCAGAACACAAAACATTCTACATGCTCACAGCTTCTGGCGACAGGACCACCATTGGGGTCGGATGGCTAAGGTCACAGAGATGGGCAAATCCAACTAAGCATGCTGAGGTCCCTGGAGATGACTCCTTCTTCCAGCTGAATCCCTGCGGGAAGAACAGCGGCGGCAGAAAACTCATACTCACTGCATGTGTGTAGCAGTTAGCAGCATGTTCGTAGCAAGTTGGTTTGTAACGGCCATTGGCTGGGGCCCGATGGTTCATGAAACTGCAGAAACAAAAAGCTATCATATGAAAAGTTCAAAGCCTGTGAACAACAATGGGGTGGTGGTTTGGTCTTCTCTACATAAAGCAGTCACTAGTGAAAATACGTCATTACCAGAAGAAAGCTAAAGCCATTAAAAAGTTACAGACTGGGTCAACAGCAACGGTTCTAAAGCAAAACAAATTCCCTGCTTTATTAGATGAAGTATTCTTTCCACTGACTCAAAAAATAACCTTATACCACCCCAAACAAACAGAAACCATACCCAATTCTTTCTCTGGTACCTCTGCAACTGAAAAAACAAACAGACAAACAAAGCCACAACCCAACCAAATCTAATTTTTTTTTTTTAATGTGTATGCAGTGCTGGGGACTGAACTCACAGCCTTGCATATGCTAGGCACATACCCTACCACTGAGCTACATCCCAGCCCTTAGATCTTAACAGATTAAAAAAAAGGAATTTTTCTGATCTTTAGCTATTATCATTAAATGAAAAAGGTACACGCTGCACTTGAAAGGTGTCCATTTTCTCTCTCAGAATGCATAAAGCTTTACATACGCAGATATTAAAACCTACATGCACAATCAAAAGACCTGTCCAACTTGTTCCCTTATATTGTATTACCTGTTCAGGTACCAGACAGCTACATTGATACCCGGCTACCTCTAGGCCACCGAAGCAAGGAGTTATCTTTACACCTTCATTCTTCCTGAATTCAAAGGGTTGGCTTCAAAAATCAAAACATGTGATGAGAACCTGATATTCTGACACTAAATTTCACAGGTACACGCAATCGAGAGAGTCTGTATTTATCAACACCTGTCACACATACAGACCCACACTCATACTTTCCTTTAGGCTAACTTTATCACTGTCAGCAACAGAATGGAAACCTAAATACCACAGGACTGAAAGAGATGGCAGCCGTGTTCTGTTTTGGGCGAGACGCACACCCACAGTCCCACCCCCACATCAGGTTTCCTGGAGGATTCTGGATTAGTGAGAATGTTCTCAGGAGGAAAAGAAAAGCAGCTGTCTGAATAAAAGGGCAAAGAAGCAGTTACAGAAACACAACAGGTACAAGCACCCTGCCAGCCCTCAGGTCTCCAAGGGCCAACCTGTCAGCAGATAATTTGTACAAAAAATTATCGTTTTGCTCAAACTAATTTGGAGAAGGGGTATACTTTTTTTTTTTTTTAGCATTAATGATTTGTTGAGTAGCCAGCCACACACTATTCACTAATATGAGAAACAGTACCAGGCTGACAAAATGGCAGAACCATGTTGCCAAAAGTTGATTGATACACACAGTAGAGGCATTCTGAACAGTGCCACGTTTACGAATGCAAGGCTAACCAACACCTTCTCCCTGATTAAGAAGGGGCTGTCATCCTTTGATCAAATAAATAAAAAATGGCAGTGCCTGTTAACCCCGTAACATGGTCCAGGTGGCACATTTATGATGGGACACATCTGGGACAGTAAAGATATTTCTCTGGGACTACCAATGGCTTAGATAATCAACTAGTATGCAAAATAGCTACTTACTGAGTGTAATCCAACAGATGACTTGAAACTGTCTAGAGAAATGTACAGCTAGCAGCATCTAAGTTTACCCAAGCTATTTTTGGACGCTGATAAATAATTTCAAACACCATCTTTTCTCCCTTGATAATCTTTTAAATAATGTCGCTAATTTCCTAAGGGACAAGAGTGTTGGTACACAGTCCTTATTAGTCAAAAGAAAAATAATTATCCTCTCTGGAAGAATGCTTTACAAGTGTCCCAAGCACTGAAGGATCTACTGCATCGATAACTTGAGACATAATGATAAAGCTATGGACAACATACCAAGGCAGGACTGTCAAAGAGTAAAGGGTCAGTCTCCAAAACGGCTGAGGTTGGATGAAACTCAAAGTGTTCTGTGAAGGATGCAGTAAGTAGGATTTCTCTACCCACTACCAGGCTGCAGACTAAAATAGCAATTTACATCTCTGGCAGCCCAATCTAAAAATAGTCAGGCCATTACACAGCAACAGGGATAGACTTGCATTTTCTCCCACAAGCAAAGAAGCTGGGTGGTTAGATTTTTGGCAGCTTAGTCTCTGCCCGCCTGAACTAATTTCAGGTTCAACAAAGTAAGAAGTTCTTGAGAAAAAATGGCCCATTCTGGTGACTTAAGGCAGCCTCTGCCGATGGATGGTGCAAGACTTGATAAGGAAAGATAAGAGCAACTATCCTGCGACACTGTCATGTCTGGAGCTCAGTCAGACAGACAGCATGACTGTTCTGCTGGGAAATTATCATGCAATTTTCCCATTTCTCTCTGATCTGCCAAGGCGCAATCAAGCCTCCTCCACAGCCTACTGAAGAAAGCACTTCTAAGATTTAAATGGAAAAGCAGATGTAAAATGCAAATAAACTCCCACCCAGAAGCCTAAAGTCACCCGATGCCCCTAAAACAAGAAAAGTTCAAGTGTTGTATATGGAAGTCATCCCTGCGCCAGGTGGAGTAAGCTACTGGCTACTCAGTGCTCTGAAAAGGGTGACCAGCCTGCTGTGGAGGACCTAAGGGAAGGTGATTTAGTCCTGGGAACTGAAGCCACGCTTAAGTTAAGCAGGGTTTGTTCATTCATCGCCTTGCTTTCAGCATTCTCTGTGAGGCCCTCTTGCCCAGTGTTTCCCTCCATGAGAAAACTGCATAGCTATAGAGTGAAAGAACAGTTAGGGACGAGTCTCAGCAACCCACCAGCAGATCTCAGAGGCCTATGAACAGATCAAATCCTAAATTGTCCTTGATTTCTCTATATTCTTTTCCCAAGCACAAGTATTGTCAATACTGTATTCCAAATTGGTCCATGGCTCTGTAACTTCACAGTGCTGCTTCAAATCAAGACATCCACATCTCAATTCTGCAAAAATACAACTTCTTAACTGGCTTTGCTGCTTTGTCCCCATGCAGAGACTCTCTTCTTTATACAGCCACAAGAGTCTGTGAAGACCAGCACACACCAGGCATGGTAGCATAAGCCTGCAAACCCACTAATCAGAGGCTAAAGCAGGAAGATCCTAAGTTCAAGACCAGCCTGGACAAATTAGATCTTGCCTCAAAACTTAAAATAAAATAAAAAACGGTTAATGATATAGTTGAGTAGTGAAGAACTTGCCTAGTATGCAAGAGCAATGGTCAGTACCAAAAACAAAAACAAAGGAAAAAACTACACCCTCCCATGTACACATCACCTCACACAGCCTGTAAACTTGCTGCTGGCTTCCCAAAGTGCTTCAGCAAACACTGTGCTCCATCCCTGGCCCCCAAGCCCTCAGTGGGCTCACTGTCACAATTCCTCCAGTTTCAGGATGCTCCCTTTCTCTTGCCGACCCTCTAGCTGTGCCACTTCCTTTCTGCTTAGTCTACAAGTCAAGGTATTGTCTGTCTCAAAGATGGGCTGTGTATTTCTACCCGGCACCCTCTTCCTCAGCACGCTCGGCTCTTCTTATCCAGCCTATAAGCTTACAAGAAAAGCTATTTGCCCAGAGAGACTTCTCAGGCCCTTCTAACTAAATTATGACTTCATCCCTCCCAACCCAACCAGAATCCTTATCCCAATTAGTAAGAGTTTGTTGTTTTAAATTTCCCGCTGTAATATGAAATCCATGAAGGCTGTTTTGTTCACCATTTTATTTCCAATGCCACGCACAATGCCCAGCTTACTACTGAAGCTTAGTAAATAATTGATGAATGAAAGAATAAAACGGCAGACATTCCAGTTACTGCTGAACTATTTTAACACAGAGATATCCCAGTCAATTTAGTTTCACTGGGACTCGGCAGGTTTCGTGTATAGAAGAAACGGGTAGTCTTAGAGCCCAAGAGCTTTGAATCTCATGAAAAGAAAACTCAAAGACCAAGATGACAGATATTCCATGGGCTCCCCTTCAACATGACTTGGTGTTGCAACTTAAGTCACCCCGTACACAGTACATCACTATTACTGCCTCTTTAGGACTAAGCATATTAGCTCAGGAAGTGTCTAGTGCCAATAGGGGTACACCTGACTTCATTAGTGCATAAAGGAAAAAGGCATATGTTGGGAGACTCCCACACAGAGACTACCACTATGACTAGATGTTCTAACACACATAAAAAGACAATATACAGCTCTGGAAGACTTCCCCATGTTTGAAACGAGATGCTTTCCTATATATTCAAATTTAAAGCAAACCACTGGTCACAAATCTGGAGCTGAGCAAGACAGCATCCTTTCCCACAGATGTGTGGTGTGGGCAGGAAGAAAGGGTGAGATAGTAGCCAGGGCAGTAGAGGGAGACATAAAACTGAACTCTTGAGTCTGCCCCTTCCTAGCTATGTGACTAGAGGCCTGTTATTCTTTAAACCTATCTGCTCTTCTATGAAGTGGGTATAAAATCTGTATCTTTCACGATGATAGCTAAGATGTGACGACTAATGTACAGGTATCCATCCAGCGTCCTGGTATGGACAGGCTCTCAGTGAATGCAAGGAGCTATTATCATCAGGTAGAAATGCTGTGAAGTGGAAAGAATGACAGTGTGTGCGTGTGCGTGTACGTGTGTGTGTGGGTTTGGGTGTCCTGGGAGACTCAACTGTGAAAGAAACAAAGAAAAAAAATACGCTGTGTCACAGTGGAACTTTTCATACCTTAAGCTTCTTGAGAAGCCATGATTGCATAAAGTCCTCCACTTAGGATAGCAGGTTGTTTCTCTACAGTTTTCCTCCATAAAAATGGCAGAATTCTGGATGCTGATCCGAAGCCACAATAACCACCAAGTTTCCATTATGGACACACCAGTAAGGTGGCCTTGTTATTGGGCATAGCTACAAAGTATGGCCTAATAAAATGTTTTTCCTGGATTCCAATGCTCCTCAATTGAGTGCTGATACAGGTATCAGGGGAACGAACACACTGGCTCAAAGGCAGTGTTGTCTCTTCCCGTGTAATCTGCCTACCTGTAACTACAGTGAATGCCCAGAAAGGTGTGTAATGAATACAGCTGACAAGGTGCAGAAGACTATTTTGAACATTTTAACATGTGAATCACAAAAATCAGGGCTTTCTTGTCATATTACTTTTTATTTACAGGCTTTATTTCCAAGTTTAAACTGATGCTTAAAAATAGCTTTCCAATCTAACCTATATTAGAGAAACAGGGAAATATGGGATCATGTAAATCTTCAAAGGAAAATCAGGGTAGATCTAGATGTCATCAATAAACTGATAAATATCCATGAAATCCAATAATGTACAGTCACTGAGAAAATTACAGTCTTTGCTACATCAAAAGAAAATGTTTGTATTTTAAATTTTTTAAAGGATAAAATAGA
>RJWM01009390.1:0-68186 GCA_004363535.1 Dasyprocta punctata | reverse complement strand
AAAAAAAAAAAAAAAAAAAAAAAAAAAAAATTCAATATTCTGATACTCTTACCTTTTAAAAAATCTTTTAACAAGATACAGCAATGTTAGGCTTTAAGAATTCTGTTGAATAAGAGATTTTGATGCTAACATTTCTAACCAGAGTTTCAACTAACTTTGTTGTTTTTATTTGGAAGGGGGACACATTTGATGGTAGATTTTTTCTTTCTTCATTTGACATATGCTATATTTGTTTTTGAATTGAGTTGACCCAGATGAGAGGCTATTTCTATGTTCAATTAAAGTATTCAAAACTGGGCGTAGTATCAGTGTGAGTTTGAGGACAGCCTGGGTTACACAGTGAGACCCTGTCTCAAACAAACAAACAAACAAACAAACAAAAAGTATTTAAGAAACAGCAGTTTACAAATTCCAAATTACAGAATACAAAATTGACTTCTGTCTTTGACCTATCCTTTCATAATACCAAAGAGGCAGAAGGAACCTAGGAAACACATTTTGTAAATATTCTCTGGTAATGATCTACTAAAGATTGCCTCTCTTTTACTTGAAGAGACTTTCTCATCCAGAGGGCATAATATTAAAGCACAGATTGCCAAAGTAGCAGAGAATGAGACTTGACTCAAAAAGATAAGTTTGATGCTGTGAATTAAAAAAAATGACTGCTACATTTTCTTATAAAAACTCGCAATTTTTGGCAGCCATGAGTACACTGGGTGCCAGAATCTATGGTCTAATAACCCTTCTGGCTCATATATTGGGACTTGCAGCGATGAAGCATAGTGATTACAATTTCAACTAACATGTAGAAACCTTCAGAAGTTGCAGAGTCTCATGGGCATGCAGTGATAGGCTAGTCCACAGTTCTAGGAGTGACAGATTTTCAAAATATTTTAAGAAATCTTCAGATAGGATGCTGTCACTTCTAGCTTGTTTTCTCTTGAATCTTCTAGGTGGTCACAGGCTGGGTAAAGTGTGCATTTTCAGGTACTCTAATTAAAAGTCTTCCCATTTTGGAAATTGAGTTTCAAGGATTACCATTTATAAAGAACCTTTCCTACTGTGCTTAGTTTTTAGAAGTTTGTAGCAGGACTGTGTTTTTAGTATAATTACTTTATCTCGGATTGCTAATGCATGCTATGGAAAGCAGTATTTTTATTGTGTTGCTCTGATAATATCACGTTGAATATCAAAACAAAGCTTAAAAACCCAAATTGTTCATTGTTTTTTAGGTATACATATGGGAAGCCAGTCAAAGGAGATGTAACACTTACATTTTTACCTCTATCATTTTGGGGAGAGAAGAAAAATCTTACAAAAACATTTAAGGTAACTTTTGCAGATATTTTCTAACTTGCAATGGGAAACAAATTAAGTGTATTTTTTCTAGGAATAAGATTTTGTACTTGCTTGACAAAGAATTGAATGAAAGAAAATCAAGAGCTTTGTGGAACTGGACAAGTTAGAATTTACCCATTTATAGTGATTAAAATGGAGACAGAGATGTCATATTACTGTGACTTAGGTTAGTTTTACTTCTAGAATTTGAATTGCTGAAGTGAAAAATAAAATTGAACTTTTAAACAAAACAGATAAATGGATCTGCAAACTTCTCTTTTAATGATGAAGAAATGAAAAAGGTAATGGATTTTTCAGATGGGCGTTCTGAGCACATGGATCTGTCCACCCCGGGACCTGTAGAAATTCTTGCCACAGTGACAGAATCACTTACAGGTTTGTAGACTTTGAAGTGAAAGGTAAAGCTGTTTATGTGCTGTGCTCTGTCATTTCTTCTACTACAACTAGCACTTTTTATTTAGGGGCATTTATTGACTTTCTAAAGATGCCATTTAATATTGAAATTGTCATGAATATTAATTTGTCTAGTATGCAGAATGTTTTCATAAAAAAATGAAACTAATTTTCTATGAAAGCCTGTACTTCCATTGCATGTGATACTTATTTGCAGTTTTTTTCTTTCTATTTCTTCTCTCAAAACCACACAGAAAGGCCTAGATTTTCAGCTGGCTGTCTATTTTCTTATAAAATCACTTAACATAGTCTGAAGTCTCACCTACTCCTGAGAGTCTCTCCTTCCCCCTTTTTTCAGTACTGAGGATTGAACAGAGAGAGAACTGAGCTATGTCCCTAGACCTTTTTATTTTCAGCTTGGGTCTTGTTCAGTTGTTCAGGCTAACCTCAAACTTGGAATCTGCCTGCCTCAGCCTATTAAATAGCTATATGTGTGCCATCATGCATGGCTAGTTTTCTCTTTTAATTAAAAAACAAAAGTTAATTAGTTGGCCTTTACTGTTACTATGTCAGCAGATTTAACCAACTTCTGAAAAGAGCAAAAGAGTATCCCATTAGTTGTTCCGCTCTGCTGGTGCAAATGTCACTGAGGGAAAACGGCAGTGGCGGTGCTTCACGGGAGTTGTAGAAAACCGAGTGGAAGCATGCGGTTCTCTTAGTGCCAAAGCCATCTTGGAAATGAGGCTTATGTGCCCCGAGATTTTAAACCCCTCTGACTTGAAGACAAATTTTGTGGCTAGAAGTAGCTTGAAGAGATTTGGTGGGTGGAAGGTGCTGGTGAAATATTACTTTTGTATTCTAAACTGTGCAATTCCCCAAATAGGGATTTCAAGAAATGCAAGCGCTAATGTGTTTTTCAAGCAACATGATTATATCATTGAATTTTTCGATTATGCCACTGTCTTGAAGCCATCTCTCAACTTCACAGCCACTGTAAGTTTTTATATTTAATACCAGTCCATATTACCACCTTTATTTTAATAAGACAAAATGGAAACAATATTTTTGGTGCTTTTCTAAAAATTTTAAACCAAAAAGTCAATAGATTACCTTTTGTCTTAAGGGATATGAAGTATAGAGGATTGTTTCCAAATAACCTTTGTTTAGTTTTCTACAAGCATTGTTCTTAATGATAAAAAATATTTTACTGGACATTTATTTAAAAAGCAATTCCTTAGATGGTTATGCTGAAGCTTTTGTTAATTGAAGGAGTTAGATGGTGGTCAAAACTTTTATTTAAAATTTGATTTTTAGAATGACTAATTTTAGTCTTAACACAAAACTACTTTTTCCCCCCCAAGAATGTTGAATTAACATTTAGTCCTAAGTAAATTTTGGCAATGTGGAAGGCCTGGGCTTATGGACTGAGAAGGACTGAATGTTGACCTAAAAGTTATAGTTTTGGTGGTGATGATAAGAAAAAATTTACAGAACTATAACTGTCATGAATTCACTTTTATAGGTATTTAAACCATTTTTTTTTTTTTTTTTGGCAAAGGAGTAGACAGTAAACATTTCCAGCTTTATGGGCCATATTCTGTGTTGCCATGACTCAACTTTGTCACGGTAGCATGTAAGTAGCCATGACAAATTTGTAGACAAATGAGTACGGCTATGTTCCAATAAAATTTTATTCACAAAAATATTGGATTGGCGTGCTTGCTTGCTGTAGCTAGCTGATCCTTGGTGTAAAGAAAGAAGGGGTTACTTCTTGTTGAATGTGTGAAGAGAGATTTTAAGTGGTTCCTGGTTTCAGTGAATTTCAACGATCTTGATTTAAACAGGCTACAAAGAGTCATTTCCATACAAGTAGAGTCAAAGTCAAACCATGGGAGTTCAACGAGGGAGAGTTGGTTCTGGGATAGGGAGGGAGATTATTACAGAACAGGAAGCTCTGAAGTATTCATTAGAAGATTAGTAGGGTTTAAATGTTTGGGCATGGGGTTAGGAAGTGGGGAGCAAAGTGAGCTGGGACAGGAAGTGAGTGCTTGGGTTTGCAAGCCCAGGGTGTGCTAGGATGACGGTAACTGGACAGTTGCAGCTGCCACTGAGGGCTGCTCTTGGGGAGTGATACATCTGGAGGTGAAGCTTGGAGAGGTGTAGAGGACCCTAAAGGCCTCACAAATGGGTTTGAACTTTATGCTGCGTGCAGTGAGAAGCGCAGAAGCCTTATGAAGCTGGGAGGAGTGTGCTGTCTGGGGGAGGCTGACCCGGGTAGGTGCAGCAGGGAGGGTGGCAGCAGCTGGGGTATGAGCCACTGGAATCTTCAGGTTGGTGGTTTTGTGAATGGACAGGAGGGCATGAGAAATATGGGGAATGTGGGAGAAGGGAGGGAAAATTCAGAGAGAGAGAGAGAGACAGAGACAGAGACAGAGAGAGACAGAGAGGCTGGTAGAACTGTGGGGTTACCAAGGTGGGAATGGTAGATGGTCGCTTACTGTTCGATATGCAGAATTTGAGGCGATTGGGTGTCCATGGAGAAATTTCCTGCACAGTTGGAGGCATTGGGCCTGAGCTCCAGAGTGAGGTGAGGATGGAGATTTTGAATCTGGGGTACAATCACAAAGAGATGAGATGAGCCATGGGAATGAGAAGAGAGAAAAGGAATAGAGAAAATGAATAACTGATTATTTGACCTTGACAGTTTCCTACATTTAAAGAGAGTGAAAAAGAACCAAAGGACACTGAGCAGGTGCAGGAGGGAGGTGTAAGTGTAGGACATTGTTTTGGGCTGTGGAAACGAGGAAGCCATGCTATTAAGAAGGCAGCAATCGTGGTTCTGGTGCTGCCTGGAAGGGGGCCACTGAATGTGGAAATTAGAATGTTGCCAGTAATTGTTGAGAGTTCAGTTTCAGGGGAGTGGTGCAGATGGAAACTGGATTCAGTTGAGCTTAAACCCATTACTTGTTACTTGTTTTTAAAATATCCTGTTTTGACAATTAGGTGAAAGTAACCCGTTCTGATGGCAGTCGACTGACTCAAGAAGAAAGAAGGAATCATGTATCCATAGCAGTGACACAGAGGAATAGGACCAATCTCTGGAGCAGGTGGAACAGTAAAAATGAGGGAGTGGATGCTGCCCACATCACAAATTACACCGTCCCCCCAGATGGAGTCTTTAAGATTGAGTTCCCAATCCTGGACAGTTCCAGCCAGCTACAAGTGAAGGTGCCGCCTGTTACTCCTGTCGCATTCCAACCACCCCACCCTTGCAGTTGTAATCTTGTGCTAGGCACTCAGTCTGTCAGAGCTCAATGTGTAGGAAGTGGAGACGTGTTTTTATTTTTAAAAATGGGAGAAATTGTTAGAAGGAATTTATTGACAATGGCCTGAATGCTACCTTATAAGTTCATTTTGAAGAGCACAGTAAAATAGAGTGATGCGAAGGTAGAGTGGAGAGACTTACCTAGGTTGATTTTTCGGTCATTTGCAGTTTTATTTTGACTGGAGCTGGAGGGATGCATATTTTTTTAAATGTACACAATATTCTGAGCTGCCTTTCCTAGAGTGCTTCATCTGAGAACCTTAACCTTTCATGCTTCCTACCTTTTGGACATTTAGCCCTGTCCTAGTCAGGGCCTGGCTGAGCATGATGTGTACAGGGGAAGCCTCTGTTTTTTTTTTTGGTTTTTGAACCCAGGGCCTTTCACATGCAAAGCAAGTACTCTGACACTAAGCTTCATCCCTAACCTTTTTATTTAATTTTTTCCCTTGTTTTATTTTGAGACAGGGTGTCACTGTGCTGCTCAGTTGCCCAGGCTGGGTTGAACTTGGGATTCTCCTGCTCTGCCTCTTGAGCAGCTTGCATTATGGGCCTGTACTCCTGTGTCCAACTTGGATTTTACTCTGAGTCTTGGTGGACCCAACGGGGGCTGTTTGAGTTCTTGTTTTTATCTGAGCAGAATATTATGGAGAGAAGGAAAGCACTGCTTTTCCATGTATTCTCTTTGCTTGAAGTGTTTCTTGATAAAATGCCTTGTTTCTGAAGTAATTTGGGGCAGTGCTTTTTTCCTCTAGATTATGATGGTGAAGACCTTTTCGCATGTTTTTAAACTCCTAGATTTCTCACAATATAACGTATAAAATGATGAAGAACCAACATTGGGCAAATGGAAAAACGGGAGAAAAAAAGTGAATTTGGCTTTCAGTAATGGTTCATCAGGTTACTGAAAGCTTTTCTCAAGGTTGCAGCTGAAAATTTATAGTTCTCCTCCTTTTTCCATAGGCTTATTTTCTTGATACTGAAAGTAACATGGAAGTTCACGGCACGTTTACATCCCCTAGTAAGACATACATCCAGCTAAGGACAAGAGATGAAAATATAAAGGTAATAATTACTACTCACTTGATAATTGCAATGTAATTGAACTCTCTTTCCATTAATATGTACATATTAATTAAGATTTGTTGCTTTTTTAGGTTGGAGCACCTTTTGAGTTGGTGGTTAGTGGCAACAAACGATTGAAGGAATTTAGCTATATGGTAATTTCTTCTAGAATTTAAATTTACTATCTATTACAGAATCATTTTAAATGATGTCTAACTTATGTCTGTTACTGTTTTGATATTATCCTGTCCTTTTTATATGGCAATCAAAATATCTTTTTTCCTTCACTCACATTTGTGTTTCCAATTAAAAATAGGTACTACATTTTGCATTATGTTTAAAATTTAAATTTTCATTAAATAAGCAACATGCAGTCATTGTGTGGAAAATCAGAAAATATGAGGAGAAGATAAAAATTGCCACCATGACCTTTTAATTTTGCTAATCCCACTTTCCTAGTGGAGTCCTGTATTCTTCTCAAACGTAGACCCATTCTCAGCAGAAAGAAGTAATACATACTTGAAGTGATATGATGGTTAAATCTAAAATGTCTAAAATGTCCCTCCAAAGTCTCATGTTTTGGATAATGGGGGCTGGCTGGAGGTGGTCACTGGGGTTGTGACCTGGCAGAGTGTATTCTTGTCCTTAGTTCTTTTCTTTCTCTCTGCTTCCTGCCTGCCATGGTTTAGCAGCTTTGCTGCACTCTGCCCTTCCACCATACCACTTCTGTTTTAGAGCCAGCCAACTCTAGACTGAGTCCTCCAGAACCATGAGCCAAAATAACCCTTTCCTTATTTATTTATTTTTGTCTTTTTGAGGCAGGGTTTTGCTATGCAGTTCAGGCTGGCTCTGACTTCACTCTGTAGCCCAGGCTGCCCACGAACTTGTGGCAGTCCTCTGAGTGCTGGGATTACAGGCATGCACTTCCGCACTCAGCACTGTCTTCTCTTTTCAGTTTTGTTGAGTAGTTTGTCCAGGCAAAGGAAAAATGACCAATACAGTGATGGGTATGCCAGTACCTTAAAATGATCTTTATAAGTTATATACATGTATTGAAATACCACATTTAGCTCATAATATGCACAAATATTATGTGTCCATTAAAGCCTAAAAGTGCAAAAAAGAATTTAAAATTGAGAATTAAAAGCAATATTGATTTGTGACTATGAAGCTATTGTTATTGCAATCAGTACTACTTTATCCTGACCATTTTCTACTTCCTAGTTTATACTCTTTGTCAACTTGGTTTTCTTATATTCAAGAAGGCTTTGAAGCTGGTTTAAGTCAAGAATTTGGGTATATGCATGAAAGTATGATAGATGTGGAGATGGAAAGGGACATAAAAAGAATTAAGATGTATTGTGTACACGTATCAACTCTCTGTGATGAATGTAATCATTATGTACTGCCAACATGTACTAATAAAAACGTGTGATAAATGTAACTTCAGAGCAGTCTTATTAGCTTTACACAAAATTAAACTCATCTGCTATTTTTTTTTTTTCAGGTGGTATCCAGGGGGCAATTGGTGGCTGTAGGCAAACAAAGTTCACCAACTTTCTCTTTAACACCAGAAAATTCTTGGGCTCCAAAGGCCTGTATAATTGTGTATTATGTTGAAAATGATGGAGAAATTATAAATGATGTTCTAAGAATTCCTGTTCAGCTTGTTTTTAAAAATGAGGTAAGATTCAAAGTAATAATGTTTAAAAGAAAATAGTGAATTCTGAGAAATGAATTTTGTTACAAAAGTGTCATTAAACCAAATTGTGTGAAAATTTCTTATATTTCCTTCTAGAGCTATGGACAAGGGATGAAACTGCTCGTATTTAGTTACTGCAAATGTGTGTTCACATGCAGAATTATTGGAGCCCGTGGGTCTCCACTAGAAGAGGCGTTTCTTGGCATTAAGATTTAACTCAAATCCATGAAATGTTTTCAGGATTTTTCGTAGAGTTAGTCAGTATTGGCTTGGTGTGGAGTTCAGAGACAAGTTGGGACTTGTGTGGTGTTTACACTGGCCTGAGAGTGAGAGGAAGGGCGTGGGCGGGAGGGAGCCCATCTGGGAGGATTTGAGGGAGCAGGACTGGCAGGTGTGTCTGCTTCATCTGCTGGAAGCTAACTGGGTCAGGTTTCGGTAAGTGTGGGGACCTTGCATGTGACGAGCTGTATGGAGCCCGGTCTCCAAGCACACAGTGCTTTTTATAGTCTCAGTAACCAGCTTGTGAGAGAAATGGCCTTAGACCTCAACCCAGAATAAATGTTGCTGACGTCTGATGTATATCCGAATGAGTCATTGGATTCATTAAAAAATTGTGACCTTTCAGGTCCTCTTAGGTTAAATAGTCACTGTTTTAGAACAGTGATTTATATAGTTCTTCTAGGATTCATTTTTCAATCCTAGAATACCAGTTTGTCAAAATGTTGTGATGTAGCATCTGTTTTCCATGCTTTCTTTTGTTGAGAATTTTAACCCTAATTTTTTTGGAGTGCTGGAGATCCAACCCAGGCCCTTGTACGAGCTCTGCCACTGAGCCGTGTCCCCACCCCTTGGTAACCCTAACTTTTTCAAAACACGGTATGACAAACTGCTATGTTTTGTTTTATGAAAAGGTTTATTTCAGAAAAGAATATATTTTGTTAGTTTCAGAGCATAATTTTTGACTTGTAGTGATTATAAAATCACCATATGAAGGTGAATTTTAAAGAAGGAGTTAGGGAGGCTTCAGTAAGGAGACATATCTAAAACTGAGACCAGGCTGTCGAGAGGAATAGTGTACAAGATCAGCGACATTGAAAATAAACAGAGGGCATTACTAGCGTCTTTTCAAGAAATGCCTTAGGTGTATGAAATAGGACCTTGTTTTAATTGTTTGGGAAGATGTATCTTTTTCTGTTTTTTATATCCCAATGGCCACATTTACAAATAAACTGCGTACATGGAAATGGAATGTGTTGAAGCAAGAGAAAATTAGTGAATCTTTATTGACGTCCAATAATGATTCTGGAATAAATGAATGAGATATAGAAGGGGCGAGAGCTGTAGGTTTAGAGATCATTCACACGGAAGTGTGGGTTGACGCCGTGGGGTGCAGGGACAGAGTGAGAACTGTGTGGTCTAAGGCTGTGTCCCGCTCCCCCACTGACTCTGGAGGGTGTAGGTGAAAGCCGACTGGTTGTAGGGGCTCGGGAGGTGTGTGTGAGAAAAATTAGATGGAACAAGATAAGCAGGAGAGGAAGGCTTTATTAAAGACTGTGCAATAGAGGAGACTGAATTAAGTCCTTTGAAACAAAAGGCAGGAGAGCTTTAAAGCGTGGGCTAAGGTCATACACAAGCACTGCAGGGGGGAAGGGAAGCAGGTCACTGTGCTGGGCCTTCTATGCCCACTGCACAGGCTTCCACTTTCCACTGAGGCTGGAAAACACCTGGACTCCTCTCTGGGTGATGACGCATCCAATGCCTGGCTCCTGGGTCTGTGAGCGAAGCACTCCTGGGCTGCAGACCTGGCAGGCAAGAGGCCGGGAGAAGACTGGCCTCTGAATGGAGCAGAGAAAGCCTTTGCAGTTAGAAGGTTCCCAAAGCAAATCCTCTGAGCAAAGGCAGATTGGGGCTAGGAAGGAAGAAGCTGCCTAAAGTGTGGTCAGGTTGAGGGCAGCAGTCCATTCATTCATCCGCCTTGGTCAGGCAGTGCAGTCTCGGGAGAGGGCGGTGTTAAGATGGGGCGGGAGGAAGTGAGAGGCCCCAGGAGGAGGGGCCAGCGATAAGCCTTTGGTTCAGGGAGGTGGTGTTGAGCGCTGGTCTATGTGATGCACTGTTGCGGTCATGCTTGGATGAGTGTGGTGTTGGAGGAGCCATGGAGACCCCGAGTACAGCACGGGGTCCACAGTCTCCTGGAGACATCCCCGATCTCCCCACAGCCCTGCTCATCTCGTGAGCCCTCCAGACCCTACCACCTTCATTCCTCAGCCCAAATCAGCATGGCGGCATCTGTGCCTTTATCCAGGCCTGTGGGACCCAGCTGTCTCCTGGCCTGTGCTGGCTGGGCTGGGGGGAGGAGCGGGAGGGTAGAACACAGCCGGAAGTGAAGGATGCTTTAGGTCGATGCCACCCACTGGAAGCAGTCCTGGACCTGCAGGTGCTGGGGAGTGCGGTTACTTTACTGCTGTCCTTGAGAGGCTTTGAGTGGTTTTAGAATTATCCCCCGGGCCAGGGCAAATGGACACTGTTTCTTAGATTTTGAGTTATTGAGCTGCTATTGGTTAAGATATGTAAGTAGCATGAAATCAACTAATGATACTTTTTCCCTTTGTTAGGTAAAGCTATTTTGGAGTAAACCTAAGGCTGAACCATCGGAGAAAGTCTCTCTGAGGGTCGCTGTAACACAGCCTGACTCCATAGTTGGGATTGTAGCTGTTGACAAAAGTGTGAACCTGATGAATGCCTCAAACGATATTACCATGGAAAATGTGAGTTTAGTTTTTTTTAAATTACAAAGAAGCATGTTAGAAGAGGAAAATGCAGTTGTATTAGTTTAAGTATATAAAGGAAATTCATTAGTTTCTGTGCGTTTGTAAGCCAATAATCAGTCAAGCTTCCAAATGAAAGAGAATCTGTGTGCAGGTGTTATGTTGGAAAGCAGCTCGTGTAGTCGGGTTGGGTCTTTTCTGTCTTACAAGAGAAAAACCACCTTAGGTTAGACCGCAAGACTATCTCTTCAGGACAATTTTATACAATTGAGTTTATAGTTAATAATAGTGTAGTATATGGTTAAAATTGCTAAAAGGGTAGTGTATAAATGTTCTGATATGAAGAAGATAAGCGTGAGATAATGGTTACATTAATTAGCTTGACTTAATCATTTTTTAAAAATTAAGTTTATTGGTAAATTTTCTTTCTTTTCTTTCTTTCTTTCTTTTTTTTTTTGGTACCAGGGATTGAACTCACACCCTTGTGCCTGCCAGGCAGGCACTTACGCCACTGAGCTAACCCCCTGGCTGGTACATTTTAGGTATACATAATGATCACTGTCATCATTGGCAGTTTGTTCCTGTACATGATATATCTTGATTCCTCTTTTTATTCCATTCAACTCTCCTCCCTTCAACGCCTCTTGCTCTCCTTATTTACAAAACCTTTATTTTCATTTTAGCCTTCTTTTCTCGTTGTTTCTTTTCCCTCCCTTCTTTTTCCCCTCCCCTCTCCCTAATTCCCCTTCCCTTTTGAACATTTTCTTCCTATTTCACAATATCTATTGTACATTTTGGTCCTTATTTACACTTTCAGTTTCTCACACTAGAGAGACAATGTGGTATTTACATGTGTGACTGATTTATTTCACTTAAGGGTAAGCTCTCAAGGTGCATCCATTTAACAATAAATGTCTCAAGTTTATCCTTCTTCATGAGCGAGTAGTACTCCATTGTATGTATAAAAAACCCACATCTTCTTTATCCATTCATTGGTTGATGGACATTTGGGCTGTTTGCAGTATTTAGCTATTACAAACTGTGCTGCTATAAACATAGGTGTGCATATATCATTGTGGCATGATGCTTTTAATTCTTACTGGAAGATACCAAGAAGGGGAATAGCTGGGTCATATGTGGCCTCTAGTCCTAGTTTTTTTAGGAATATCCACACTGATTTCCATAGTGGTTGCACCAGTCTACACTCCCACCAACAGTGGAGAAGAGTTCCTTTCTCTCCACAGCCTCTCCAGCTTTTGTCATTGGTTGATTTCTTGATAACAGCCATTCTTTTTGGAGTGAGATGGAATCTCAGCATTATTTTAGTTTGCATCTCTCTCTCTCTCTCTCTTTTTTTTTTTTTGTGCTGGGCATTGAACTCATAGTCTCGCGCCTGCCAGGCAGGCACTTAGGCCACTGAGCTAAATCCCCAGCTCTATTTTTTGAGACAGGGTCTCACTATGCAGTTCAGGCTGGCCTTGAACTCACTTTGTAGCCCAGGCTGGTCTCAAACTCACAGGGATCCTCCTACCTCAGCCTCTCGAGTGCTGGGATTAAAGGCGTGTGCTACCACGCTGGGCTTAGTTTGCATCTCTCAACCATCTTATTTTTTACAGAGTGGCCAAACATGTCCACTGGAAGAAACATAGCCTTTTTAATAAATGTGCTAGAAAAACTGGCTTCTACATGTCAAAGCCTGTAACTAGACCCATGTCTCTCACCATGCACTAAATATTAAATAAGTATTAAATATTAAAACAGAAACACTAAATCGGCTGGAAGAGAGAATAGGTAGAACTGTTAAAGACATAGATGTAGGCAAAGATTTTATGAACAAAATCAAGATTACTCTGGAAATATTACAAAGACAACTGGGATCTCATCTTTTTATTATTTTTTATTTAAATTTTTTTATTTTAAAGAGAAAAAATAAAACAATTTCAAAACAAGATAGTAGGAAGGTAACAATGGTTCATACATCATGCATTGTTACCTTTAGTTACTCAGAGTATAAGATATTGTCCAAACAATATTAACATCAACCTTTCTTTTTAATTAGCTAAGAGAAATTAGTAGTATATCTTAACTATCTTCTCTGTGTGTGTATATATATATTATTATTACTATTATTATTTTTTTGCTTTTCTCCTTTCCCCCATCCCCATTTATCTTTCCTTTTGAACAGTTTCTTCTCATGTCACACTATCTATTGTACATTTTGGATCTTGCTCATTCAGCTTCTCACACTAGGGATACAGTACAGTGTTTGCACATGTGCATCGGTTTGTTTCACTTGTGAGTATGGTTTTGAGTTTCATCCATTTACCTATACAAATCTCCAGCTTATTCTTCTTTATGACTGAGTACTCCACTGTATAAAAAGTACTCCATTGTATAAAAATACCAGATCTTTTTTATCCATTCCTCAGTTGATAGGCATTTGGGTTGTGTCCAAGATCTGGCTATTACAAATTGTGCTGCTATAAATATAAGTGCACATATATCACTATGGTATGATGTTTTTAATTCTTCTGGGAAGATACCCCGAAGGGGAATGGTGGGGTTGAATGGAACCCCTAATCTTAGTTTTTTGAGGAATCTCCACACTGATTTCCACAGTGGTTGCACCAGTCTACACTCCTATCAGTAGTGGAGGGGAGTTCCTTTTTCCCCAACTTGTTATTGGTTGATTTCTTGATGATAGCCATTTTTGCTGGGGTGAGATGAAATCTCAGTGTTCTTTTAATTTGCATCTCTTGAATGACCAAAGATGTTGAACATTTTTTCATATATTTATTTGACATTTGTATTTCTTCCTCTGAGAAGTGTGTATTCATCTCAGATGCACATTTTGGAATTGAGTCTTTAAATTTGGGAGGTCTGATTTTTTTTGACATATATATATATATATATATATATATATTTTTTTTTTTTTTTTTCCCGGCACCGGGGATTGAACTCACAACCTCGCGCCTGCCAGACAGGCACTTAAGCCACTGAGCCAAACTCCTGGCCCTAGTTTTTTGAGGTAGGGTCGCACTATGTAGCTCAGACTGGCCTTGCACTTACGTTGTAGCCCAAGCCAGCCTCGAACTCACAACGCTCCACCTACCTCAGCCTCCCGAGTGCTGGGATTCTTTATATGTTTTTGATAGTAATCCTTTGTCTGAGGAACACCTGGCAAACATTTTTTTCCCACATCGTGGGTTGTCTCTTCACTCTGTTGGTGTTTCTCTTGCTGTGCAAAAGCTTTTCAGTAGAGTGAGATACCAGTTGTTGATTCTTTGTGATAGTTCCTGTGCAATCTGGGTTTCATTTGTAAAGTCTTTGCCTGCACCAATGTCGTCAAGAGTTTTACTTATTCTGTCTTCCAGCAGATTTAATGTTTCTATTTTAATATTTAGATCTTTGATTCATTTAAAATTTAGTTTATGGTGAAAGTTATGGGCCCAATTTTAATTTTCAACATGTGCAGAGCCATTTTTTCCAGCACCACTTATTAAAGAGCTGTCTTTCTTCCAGTAAATGTGTTTGGCACCTTTGTCAAAGAAAAGGTGGCTTAGTGTGTCTGGAGTTGTTTCTGCATCTTCCAATATGTTCCATTGATCTTCAGGTCTGTTTTTTTTTTTTTTGCCAGTACCACACTGTTTTTATCACAGTAGCTTTACGGTATAATTTCAAGTCAGGGATTTTGATGCCCTCTGCCTTGGACCTTTGTTGCCCCGGATTACCTTTCTATTCTAGGTCTTTTCTGGTTCCACATGAATTTTAGGATTGTTTTCTCTAATTTTGTGAGATATGCTGTTGTAATTTTGATTGAAACTGCATTAAATCTGTTTTATAGTTTTAGAAGCATGGCCATTTTCACTATATTTGTTCTTCCTACCTAAGAGCAAGGGCTATCTTTCCATTTTCTGATATGCTCTTCAATCTCCTTTTTCAGAGTACTATAGTTTTCAATGTAGAGGTCTCTTACATCCTTTGTTAAATTCATTTCTAGGTGTCTCATTTTTTTTTGGATGCTATTGTGAAAGATTTTGTTTCCCTAATTTCTCTCTCAGTGAGTTCATTATTTGTGTACAGGAAGGGTATTGATTTTTGAGTGTTGACTTTGTATCCAGTTATGCTGCTGATCTGCTTATTAAATCTAGTAGTTTTTTAGTGCAGTTTTTGGGGTCTTCTATGTAGAATATAATGTCATCTGCAAATAATGATAATTTAACTTCTTCCTTTCTTATTGGTTTTCCTTTTATTTCTTTCTCTTATCAAATTGCTCTGGCTAACCTTTCCAGGACTATGTTAAATAAGAGTGGAGACAGTGGACAACCTAGACTTGTTCCTGATTTTAGAGAGAAAACTTTCAATTTTTGTCAATTTAATATGATGTTGGCTGTTGGTTTGTCATAGATGGCTTTTATCAGATTGGGATCTCATCTTTTATTTTATTTATTTCTTTATTTATTCATTTATTTATTTGTGGCACCGGGGATCGAACTCACAACCTTGCAGCTGCCAGGCAGGTGCTTAAGTCACTGAGCCAAACTCCTGGCCCTAGTTTTTTGAGGCAGGATTGCACTGTGTAGCTCAGGCCGGCCTTGCGCTCACATTGTAGCCTAAGCTGGCCTCGAACTCACAACACTCCTCCTGCCTCAGCCTCCCGAGTACTGGGATTAAAGGCATGCGCCACCACGCCTGGCAGGATCTCATCCTTTAAAAAGCTTTTGCTTTTTTATTAGTCACATTATTTGTACAAGTAATGGGTTTCATTTTGGCATATTCGTACCTGCATATAACATACTTCAATCATTTCACCCTTTTACTGCACCATCTTCTCTGATAGTCTGTTACGGATCATTTTTAGTATTGGTCTCTATTTGCTGATTGTGTCAACCAGTAGCATTTAAGTTCTTCTTTGCTAAAATCAAGACCATACTTAGGAACTCTGGATTCCTGAGGAGAGTAAAACTAAGTTTGAATAAGAAATATAATTTCAATGGATTGAGTTATGAACAAAGCATTTACACATTATTACTCTTTGATTATAGCATTTTCCATTTGATACATATGAGGGCTATGTCTAATATCAGGTACTTGTAAGAAACGTAATGGAAGGCAGACATTGATGTGAACCCATTCATTCTGTGTATTTTGTTCTTTATAGGTGGTCCATGAGTTGGAACTTTATAACACAGGATATTATTTAGGCATGTTCATGAATTCTTTTACCGTCTTTCAGGTATGTTTAGTTTGCTGTATAATTTGAAAGGATATTAATACATTTTACTATTGGAAACATTATTGGAATTAAATGGTCAGTATGAAATGTTAATCTTTTGTTAATGCATTACTGAAGTACACTGTTACGTAAGTATAATTTTAATGGAAAGGTAATCCTTCAGTTTTAAAAACAAATAGAAACATTCACCATTGGAAAGATTAATGGAGTTATCATTAAACAAAGAATTTGTTTTCCTTTGTTTTTAACTTTGGAATAGTTATTTATACATGACTGTGGGTAGGAGAGGAAGAGAGAGAAAATGAGAATGTTTATGTACCTAAGCTCTCAAAAATGAGCAAGAGTGAGTCAGGATATGGGACACTTATGTGGTTAGAGAACATTTAAGCTTTTATTTTAAAAGAAAATTAAAATTAATTTTTTAGGAATGTGGCCTCTGGGTTTTGACGGATGCGCACCTTGTGAAGGATTATATTGACGGTGTTTGTAAGTAGGACTTGGAAATATGCTCATAAATTATTTGTCTTTTACTTTGCATTTTTAACAGTATGTAGGTAGGTATGAATCCTTTCAGGTCATGTTCTAAAATATTGGAACAGAATATGCAGTGCTTGTTTGGGCACCTATATGATCTTTGAAATGAATGCTTTCCATTTGCTTTTGTCATTTTTTGAGGAGGTTATATAGGAAGATCCTGTGATTCTAATTTATACTGCAAACTGTGCTACTATTTAAGAATTAGTTAAGAGGAGCAACATAGTGTTTTTGAGACAGGGTCTCACCATGTAGTTCAGGCTGTCCTTCAATTCACCGTGTAGCCCAGGCTGGCTTAGAACTCACAGTGATCCTCCTGCCTCAGCCTTTTGAGTGCTGGGATTATAGGCATACACTACCATGCTTGACATCAATGTATTTTTGAAACATTTTGTTCTTTGGCTTTTTGATAACTCGCTTAGAAAATAGTTCAGTTATCACAGTAGGATGTTTCTGTGTCTCTGTCTCTCTCTATTGCTCTGTCTCCCTCCCTGTCTGTCTGTGTCTGTCTCTGTCTCTGTGTCTCTCTGTCTCTCGCCATCCCTCTCCGTCTCTTTCCTTCCTAGGAGGGTCATGTCTGCATCCTAGTTCCATGAATTGCTACATAGTGTTGGCCACTCAGGAATAAGAAGTAGCTTTTAGGGGAGAAGTCATCACTTTATTTTTTTCTACTAGGTATTGAGCCCAGGGGTGCCCTACCAGTGTGCTACACCCCCAGTCCTTTTTAATTTTTTATTTGGAGACAGAGTTTGGCTGAGTTACCCCAGGCTGGGTGTGACTTTGTGACTTTCCTTCCTCAACCTTAGAAGATGTTTTGCCTAAAGCAAATACATATGTCAGAATGGTTAACATAGAAGTTTCTCTCTTTTCAGGCAAAATCATACTAGTATATTATCTGGAAAGCTTCTTGGAGATTTGTCACCATTTCTATGCCCCGTCCTTGCTTCTGCCTGGGGCTTTGGGCTACTCTGCCCTAAGCCCCCACTGTCTGGCTCTGTCTTCTCGCCACCACAGAACACCTCAAACCCGGTCCTGAAGCTCAAAACAGAATTTTAGTCTTGAAGATTTATGAAGTTGTCATGACCTCTATGTATTTAAAACACATGGTACATTCACCTTTCCTTGTAGAATTCTCTGTCCTACACAGTCTCCCAGGCATCTGTCTGTACCCATCTTCCAGTCGCAGCTTTTGCTCCCCTTTGGTCCTCTCTGCCTGCCGGGTCCTCACTGGGATCCTCGTTTCATTGTCAGTGGTATAGCTGGGCCTCTGTATCTGTGGGCTCCAAATGGGTGGATTTAACCAGCCATGAACTGAAAATTTTTTAAGGAAATGCTGTTTAAAGTGGGTGTGGTGGGTCACACCTGAATCCCAGCACTCTAGGAGGCTGAGGCAGAAGATTGAAAGTTCTAGCCCAGCTTGGGCAACTTAGTGATTTCGTGAGATCCTTTCTCAAAATGAAGGGGGAAAGAAAAATTTCTGTCCTGAACGTGTTCAGACTCCTTTTTTTCTTGTTATTCCCTAAACAACACAGTATAACAACTGTTCACATTGTCCTAGGTATTCTGTATAACCTTACGAGAGAGTGTGTGATTATCTGCACATAGCACACCATTTTATAAGAGACTGGAACATCTGGAGAGTTTAGTATCTGCAAGATCCTGGAACGTCTTCCACAGATACCAAGGAATGACTGCACTTATTCTCTCCTTTACCTTTTCTGAGAAACTTCCAACTTTTTACAGTCGCAGGAGAAACCTGATGTTCCCACCAGCAGATTATGTCTCTGGAAACTTTCCCATGCAGTAGATACTCATTTTTCTGCTTCCCTTCTGGCTCAGGTTAAATAGAACCTGGATTTGCTGGGCTATTTTCAGACCTTGTATTCCGCAGCCCTTCGTTAAGAGCACATTATTACTTGAAGCTCGAAATTTTCAACCGTAGCTTCTTCAATCAACATTCATGTCACTACTTCTTTTTTTACCTGCATACCACTGATTCTCAAGAGGCAGTCTTCCTCCTGGGAGATGTGACTGTCATGTGTTTGGCGCCACCTGGTGGGCACATCCTGTGGTGCCCAGGGCAGTGTCCTCACTGAACACTTCTGTACCCCTGACATTTCCAATGCCTGCACCTTCACCTTTATGTTCCCTTTAGTGTGGTACATTTATTAACTGTCTTCTTTGGCCTTCAGTCTTTTGGTTTTCAGATCCAGTTACTGACACCTTTTGCCCTCACTTCTTTCCAATGCCTAACACACAGATTGATTGTTTCGGTAGGACTCCCTCCCAGTTTCTTGTCCTTCCAACACGTCTTCCCCACTACACTCAACTCTGGAACGACTCAGTCGTTTGTCTTACTCTTTTGTTTCCGTGCCCTGATGCCTCACAAATACCTCAAGCCCAATGTGTCGTAAGTCAAGTTTATAACTTCTCTCCTTAGAGCCTTACACTTCCTTTCCATGATATGATTTAACTGATGCAATTCCTTGACGTGATATGATTTCATATCTCTTGTAATGAAGTAGTCATCTCCTCAGATGTCCATCTTTAATTCCTTTTTTTATTTTTAATATTTTATTAATAATAAAAGACAAGGCAGAAGAGAATCCCCCATACTTGCTACATTGCCTGCTGTAAAGAGATGCTTGGGTTGCTGACCAGAGACCTGGCCAAATCTACAAAACAAAAGTTGGTTGATGTTCCTTGGTTGCTATCAATCCAGCCAGACCTCCGAAACAGCAGGTTGCTTATGGTGGGGGGGGTAGTGTTGTCCCTGATTCCAAGCCTGCGCGCCGGTGCCGCTCGGGCTGGGCGGGGGCCCCTGGCAGGGTCCTTCTCGTTCTCCTCCAAGGTCCTGGGGTCAGGACCCCAGAAGGCAGTTCATATTGAGTCCTGATCGGTGCCTGCGCCACTCAGGCCGGGCGGGGGCCCCTGGCGGGGTCCTCGTTCTCCTCCAAGGTCCTGGGGTCAGGACCCCAGAGGGCAGTCCATATTGAGTCCTGATTGGTGCCTGTGCCGCTCGGGCCAGGCGGGGGCCCCTGGCGGGGTCCTTCTCATTCTCCTCCAAGGTCCTGGGGTCAGGACCCCGGAGGGCAGTCCATATTGAGTCCTGATCGGTCTTTAATTCCTTTCAGAACTCTTTTTTGAGATAGGGTCTCGCCATGTAGTTCAGACTGGCCTTGAGTTCACTGTGTAGCCTAGGTCACAGTGATCCTCCTGCCTCAGCCTCCCAAGTACTGGGATTACAGGTGTGTGCCCCCACACCTGGTCCAGAACTGATTCTTAACTCCTCGTACTTAATTCATTAGTGAAGTAACATAGTGAGCAGGAAAGGAATTTACTTCCACACATGCCTGACTTTGAATTTTGGCCTTTTGACCCTGGGGCAAATTAATTCAACTATCGAAACCCCAAGTGTTCCTTTGCAGTATAGAGTGGATGCTATCATGTGTCTCACAGGATCATTGCGAGGGTCAAGACAAAGCCATAGAATCATCCGGCATGGAATGGCTACAAATGCAGTTTCACATACAGGAATTATTTCAGCAACTCAAAGTGCTTAGGCCGTGCCAGGCACTTCTGAGCCTGCAGTTTCTCTTTATCCCACTCCTTCCATCTAGGGCATGCGCTCGTTATTCAGTGTGCAGCGATGATCTTCCTTGCGGGCTCTGCATGGATGAGGCCTGGGGATTCCCAGCTGGTCTCGGGAGCCAGGCGCACACTGAGGATGGCGCTCAGAGCCTCCCTGGTGGACGGGGACATCTGTGCTGGGCAGAGTGCTGTCACCGCCTGAGTCTTCCTCCTGACCTTGACCAGGTTTCCGCTCTCATCAGCTCTCCTTGACCATCTCAGAAGCTGTTTTGCCCCAGCTCTAAGCCACCGGGATGCCAAAGTTGTCCTTATAAAACATGGGTTAGGTCATATTTTTAAAGTAGTTTAAAACTTTTGCTGGATCATTATTGTTTTGAAAATTAAGTCCAAATTCTTCAGCATGACCTAACTTGATATTTTAAAATTTGAACTCAATCGTTTTCTCTGCTCATTTACATGATACACGGTGTCATCTTCTGGCTGTGGTTTGTACTTAGCTCACATTTTCCCCCTCTGTGTGGGCTGCTTTTCACTTGGAGACAAAGTGGAATGCAAGTCACTTCAGGCAGAATGGAAACTTTTCCTAGTATACTCTTGCTTTTTTTCATATTAAAAAAAAAAAACCTTTATGTGGTATATGCCTGTAATCTCAGCACTCAGGAGGCTGAGGCAGGAGAATTGTTGTTTGAGGCCAGGCTGGGCCACATTGTGAGTTCAAGGCCAGCTCGAACTACACAGTGAGACTCTATCTCAAAAAACAAAACAAAATGAAACATTTATTCATACTCATATTTAATTGGTTTATGAGATATTTATTTTTTCTTTCCAAATCCACTTTATATCAAGGAAAAAAAGAAAAAAAGGAAAAAAACCTTAAAAATTTCCAAACATGTCAATTGGGGGCAACAATGGTACATACATTGTGCATTGTCATACCCAAATCATTCACCCAGAGCACAAGACATCTGCATTCAATTGTTTGAACAGTGTCAGCACAAATCTTTCTCATCAGTGAACTCAGAGAAATCAGTAAACTATCTTAACTATTTTTTATGTATATATACACACATATATGTATGTTGTTTCTTTCAGCTTCTCACATTAATGAGACAAAATGATGTTTACACATGTGTGTCATATTTATTTCACTACTGAGTATGGTCTCAAGTTGTATGCATTTACCTATGAAAGTCTCTGGTTTATCCTTCTTGATGGCTGAGTAGTACTCCATTGTATAAAAAAATACTACATCTTTTTTATCCATTCTTTAGTTGATGGGCATTTAGGTTGTTTCCAAAATCTATTACAAATTGTGTTACTATAAACATGAGTGCACATATATCGCTGCGGTTTGATGTTTTTAATTCTTTTGGGAAGATACCCAGAAGGGGCATAGGTAGGCTGAATGGGACCTCTAGTCCTAGTTTTTTGAGGAATCTCTACACTGATTTCCACAGTGGTTGCATCAGTCTATACTCCCATCAACAGTGGAGAAGGGTTCCTTTTTCCCCACAGTCCCTCCAGCATTTGTTGTTGCTTGATTTTTTGCTAATAGCCCTTCTCTCTGGGGTGAGACGGAATCTCAGCATTGTTTTAATTTGCATCTCTAGAACGACCAGTGATATTGAACATTTTTTTCACATATTTATTTGTTCTTCTTTCTTCATCTGAGAAGTATGTATTCATCTCAGATGCCCATTTTGGGATTGGATCTTTAAATCTGGGAGGACTGATTTTTTTGTCTTCTTTACATGTTCTCAGTAGTAATTCTTTGTCTGAGATACAGCTGGCAAACGCTTTCTCTCACATTGTGGATTGTCTCTTCACTCTGTTGGTGTTTTCTCTTGCTGTGCAAAAGTTTTCAATAGGGTAAGATCCCAGTGGTTGATTCTTTGTGGTAGTTCTGTGTGATTGGGGTTTTATTCATAAAAGTCTTTGCCTGTACCAATGTTTTCAAGAGTTTTACCTACTGTATCTTCCAGCAGATTTAATGTTTCTGTTTTAATATTAAGATCTTTGATCCATTCTGATTTTAGCTTAGTATATGGTGAAAGATATGGGTCCAGTTTTAATCTTCAGCGTGTGTAGAGCCAGTTTTTCCAGCACCATTTATTAAAGAGGCTATCTTTCTTTCAGTGAATGTGTTTGGTACCTTTGTCAAAGATAAGGTGACTGAGTATGTTTGAAGTTGTTTCTGCATCTTCTAATCTGTTCCATTGATTCTCAGGTCTGTTTTTTTATGCCAGTACCATGCTGTTTTTATAACAGTAACTTTGTAGTGTGATTTCAAGTGTGAGACTGCGATGCCCCCTTCTCTTGCCTCTGCTGCCCAGAATTGCCTTTGATATTCTAGGTCTCTTCTAGTTCCAAATGAATTTTAGGATTGTTTTCTCTAACTCTGTGAGATATGCTGTTGGAGCATTGATTGGGATTGCATTGACTCTGTGTAACAGTTTTGGAAGTATGGCTATTTTCACTATTTTGGTTCTTCCTACCCAGGAGCACGGGATATCTCTCCATTTTCTAATATCCTCTTCAATCTCCTGTTTCAGAGTACTGTAGTTTTCAGTGTAGGGGTCTTTTACATCCTTTGTTAGATTGATTTCTAGGTATTTTGTTTTTTTGGATGCTATTGTAAAAGGTACTGTTTCCCTGATTTCTCTCTCAGTGAGTTTGTTATTCATGTACAGGAAGGGTATTGATTTTTGAGTGTTGACTTTGTAACCAGCTATGTTACTTTTGGGGTCCTGTAAGTATAGTATCATGTCATGTGCAAATAGCGATAATTTAGCTTCTTCTTTTCCTATCTTTATTCCTTTTCTTTCTCTTGTCTAATTGCTCCAGCTAAAGTTTCCAGGACTATGTTGAATAAGAGTGGAGACAGTGGACATCCTTGTCTTGTTCCTTATTTTAGAGAGAAAGCTTTCAGTTTTTGTCCATTTAATATGTTGGCTGTCGGTTTGTCATAGATGGTGTTTATCAGACTGAGATAAAGACCATCTGTTCCAATTTTCTGTAGGGTTTTTATCATGAATGGGTGCTGGACTTTGTCAAAAGCTTTTTGTACATCTATTGAGATGATATGATTTTTGTCGTTGGCTCTGTTAATATGGCATATTATATTTATGGAGTTAGGTATGTTGAACCATCCCTGCATCCCTGGGATGAATCCCACCTGATCATCATATACTACCTTCTTTAAGATTTACTGCCATCTGTTTAAGTATCTTATTGAGGATTTTTGCATCAATGTTCATTAGGAAAATTGGCCTGTAATTCTCTTTCTTTTTTGGGTCCTTCTCCTGTTTTGGTGTCAGGATAATGCTTGCTTCCAGGAATGAATTTGGAAGTACTGCTTCCTTTCATTTTTTATTAAAGAGTCTGAGAAGTAGTGGTGTTAGGTCTTCACTAAATTTCTTGTAGAATTCAACAGTGAATTCATCAGGGCCTGGACTTTTCTTGGTTGATAGGTTTTTAGTTACATATTTGATTTTTTAAATTGATATTGGGTCATTTAGAATTTTTATATCTTCTTGATTCAGCTTTGGTAATTCATATGTATCTAAGAAACTTTCCATTTCTTCTGTATTTTCCATCCTATTGGAATACAACTTTTCAAAGCAGGCATAGATGATTTTCTGGAGTTCTGCAGTCTCTGTTGTGATTTCACCCTTTTCATTCCGAATCGTGTGGATTTGAGTCTTTTCTCTTCTTTTTAAAAAAAGGTTGGCTAAGCATTTATCAATTCTATTTAATCTTTCAAAGAACCAACTCGATTCAGTGATTCTTTGTATTGTTTATTTATTTATTGTCTTTTTGAGACAGGGTCTCGCTATGCAGTTCAGTCTGGCCTTGAGCTCAGTTTGTAGGCCAGGCTGGTCTTGGACTTGCCACAATACTGCCTCAGTGCTGGGATTACAGGTGTGTGCTACCACGCCTGGCTTGTCACTCTTTTTAAAACCTTTTTTTTTGTTAGTTTGTATTTGCCATATATCGTGCTCACATTCATTTAAGGGGATTTGTACCTGTATGTAATATATATTACTTCTTTTTTTCCCATTTCCCTCCCCTCCTCATCTACAAAAGCTTTATTTCTATTTTTCTCCTTTCATTCTTTTTTTTAACCTCTTCCCATCTGAACATGTTCTTCCTATATTCAAAACCTGCTCTCCATTTTGCTGCTTGTTTACCCTTACAGTTTCTCAAGGGAAACAATGCAGTATTTAAACTTGTGAGTCTTATTGTTTATTTCACTTAAAATTATGGTCTTGAGGTGCATCCATTTACCTGCAAATGACTCATTTATCATTTTTTATGGCAGAGTAGTACTAAATTGTATATAAATACCATATTTTCTTTATCCATTCATCTATTGATGGGCATATGGGCTGTTTTCAAGTTTTAACTATTATAAACTGTGTTGCTATAAACATGGGTATGCATGTATCACCATAGTTGGATGCTTTTAACTCTCTCATAAAGATGCCTGTAAGGGGAATACCTGGGTCAAGTGGAACCGTTAGTTTTAGTTTTTTGAGGAATCTCCACACTGATACCCACAGCGGTTGCACCAGTCTACACTTCCACCAACAATGGAGAAGTGTTCCTTTTCCCCCAAAGTCCTACCAGCATTTGTAACTGGTTGATTTCTTGATGATAGCCATTTTTTTCTGGAGTGAGATGAAATCTCAGTGTTGTTTTAATTTGCATTTCTCGAATGACTAGTGATGTTGAACATTTGTTTCATATATTTATTTTCTGTTTGTATTTTTTCATTGGAAAGCTGTCTATTCATTTCACATGCCCGTTTTTGGAGTGGGTCTTTGAATTTGGGGGAGGTCTGGTATTTTTCATATTCTTTATATTTCTAGATATTAGTCCTTTGAGAAATAACTGGTGAAATTTTTTTTCCCATTCTGTGGGTTATCTCTTTGCTCTGTTGGTGGTTTCTTTTGCTATACAGAAGCTTTTTAATTTAATGTTATTCAAGTTGGTGATTCTTTGTAATAATTCCTATGTGGCTGGGGTTTTGTTCATAAAGTCTTTCTTTATACTTACATTTTCTAGAGTTTTGCTTGTTCTATTTTCCAGCAGATTAAGTGTTTTCTCTTTTTATATTTATATCTTTGATCCATTTCAATTTCAGTTTAGTGAATGTTGAGAGATATCTCAGTCTTTGGCATGTGGAAAGCCAGTTTCCCCAGCAGCATTTACTAAAGAGGTTTTCTTCCAGTGAAGGTATTTGGTCCCTTTGTCAAAAATAAGGAAGCTGAATGTTCTAGGAGTTGTTTTTGCATCTTCCATTCTGTTCCATTGATTGTTGGTTCTGTTTTTTTTTTTTTGCCAGTATCATATTGTTTTCATCATGGTAGCTTTGTAGTATAATTTGAAGTCAGGGATTATGATGTTCCTTGCCTTGTCCTTGTTGATTTTCTTTTGATTTTCTTTTCCACTTTTGATTTTCTGAATCTCTTCTGATTCCATATGAATTTTAGGATTGTTTTCTTTAATTCTGTGAAGTATGCTATTTTTATTTTGATTGGAATTGCATTAAATCTGTATAACAGTTTTGGAAGTATGGCCATTGTCACTATATTGGGGTTCCTATCCAAGAACAAAGAATGCCTTCTCATTTTCTTGTATACTCTATGGTCTCATTTTTCAGAGTACTATAGTTTCTATTTATTTATTTAATTTTATTTTATTTTTTCATTTTTTATTTTAAAGATAGTAAAATCCAATAAAACATAACAGAACAAAGTCAGTCAAAATAACAGTAGAACTGGTACAGAACTTCAAAGAAAGATACTATGAAAACAATAGCTACTATAGTGTATCTTGTTATTTTCAGAATAGTTGACCATTCTAACAGGTATAGTAAAATTAAACCAATAACCAAACACAATAAAACCAATAAAAACAGAATATAAAATAAAGCAAAAAAAATTAATCAGAACAAAGCAAAACAATGAGAACAATATTGGGCCTCAAAGACAAGACAGAAGAGAATCCCCCATACTTGCTACATTGCGTACTGTCATCTTCCAAAGAGATGCTCAGGCTGCCAGCCCCAGGCCTGCAAAATCAATGAAACAATACCAACATTTAGTTGCTTTATGTACCTTAGTTGCTATCAATTTAGCCAGACCTCCGAACCAGCAGGTTGCTTACGGGGGAGGGGGGTTTTGTCCTTGATTCTTAGCCTGTGCTATGGTAGGCATACTGGAGGCACATGTTTCTCTTCCTGGAGTCCACGCCGGTTGCACAGTCCCCTGGAAGGCAAGCTAGTTGCCTTCTGGTTGGAGCCGCTCTGACCCAGTGGGGTGGGTTCTCGAGAGACCCATCTCTTTCTCCTGTTTATTTATTTTAAAGGGATTAAAACAAAGCAATAAAACAAAACAAAACAAAACAAAACAGTGAGAACAATATTAGATTTCAAAAGAAGACAGAAGGAAATCCCCCATAGTCACTATATTGCATATTATCATCCTCTAAATAGATGCTCAGACTACCTGCTTTTGGCCTGCAAAGTCAATCAAACAATGCAAGCATTAAGTTGTTTTTTCACTTCAGAGGCTATTATCTCAGGCTGTGTTCCTCTGAATCAACTGGTTGCTTGCTGTGGTAGGGGTAGGGCCTCTTGTCTCCCAGCCTGCACACTGGCTGGCTCATGGGAGGGGGTTGGCTTTTTGGTTCTCCTCCTGGCCTGCATGGCTGCTGCTTGCTCACAGGAAGGTGTTGGCTTCTTGATTCTTCTCCTCTAAAGTACTGTAGTTTTCAATATAAAGGTTTTTTACTTCCTTTGTTAGATTGATTCTTAAGTATTTAATTTTTCTTGATACTATTGTGAAAGTTGTTGTTTCTCTGATTCCTTTCTCAGTGAGTTTGTTATTTGTGTATAGGAATACTATTAAATTTTGGGTGTTGACTTTGTATACTGCTAGGTATCAAATTTGGTTATTAATTCCAGGAGTCACCAACCATGTCCTTCATTATGGTCGTGCCTTTAATTATCTGTGTAATTATTTCTATTTTGTTTTATATTTAGAGCCTCATTTATTTGCTTTATTACTTCTACTGTTCCTTTTCAGAAAGTTCAGCTGGGTGACTTTTGGTTTCTTCCACCTTAACACTCCTTGGATTTTCCTTGAGTGAGCTTCAGATCTGGGGTTGCATCTGCCATATCTTCTCATTTTATATTTTTTTGTTTGTTTTCTACATTGGTGCTTGTAAATTGCTTAGGTAGGTAGCTTTATTACTAGGATTTGAGGTCTCTTAGAAATGATTACTTTTCAGAGATGTCTTCTAGGCGTGTCTCTCTCTTGGTCTTTGAGTCTGTCCCAGGATCCTACCTCTTTGGTTTATTAGGGATGAGAGGTTGCAGCCTGTTTGGCCTAGCACCCAGTTCTTTGTTACTGAATTGTAGTATTGTTTATGTCCCCCAGACAATCTAGATACTGGCACACAAAGAAGATCAATTGATCATAGCAATTACATCACCTTGGGTAAAGTAGTTCAATCAGTAATAACAATAGCATCAAACAGACTGGAAAATGACAAATGTGATAACTAATAATTTGCCACTTTTTTTTTTGTCTTTTTGAGACAGGGTCTCACTATGCAGTTCAGACTGGCCTTGATCTCACTTTGTAGCCCAGGCTGGTCTCAAGCTCACAATGATCCTCTTGCCTCAGCCTCCCGAGTGCTGTGATCACAGGCATGCACTACCATGCCCAGTTTAATTTGCCACTTTTAATCATATGAACAAGATTTATAGTTATATAACAAAAGCTAAGACAAATCAGAAAATTATCAGTAAATAGCCACTCAGTAGAGCAATTTTACCCTAATGGGAGAAAATTAAAAGGGAGAAGAGAAAGAAGAAAGCCCAGAGAAATAAAAGAAGAAACAGAGATTAGAAGCAAGAGGAAGGTTACCTAAGCTTCAGGAAACTGGTGAAGAAGACAGAAGGGAAGGAAAGAAAACAAAATGGGGAACCAACCAAAATGAACTACAAACGTTTCCCCTCACAAAGAAATAAAAACAAAAAATTGGAGGGGAAAACCCCCCAAAAGAATAAAAATAAAGACAAAAACAAAAAAGCAAAGAAAAAAAAGCCAAAGAAATTTCTCGGATTTCAAGCCTGTGGTTATTTTCTGGGGTCTGTGGTTTTGGGGAGGTGTCCAATTCGAGGTGTGCCTCTGCGCTTGCTGGTAGACATGGGAGGCAGTCAGAGCCCAGATCAGTGCTGGATAATCCCAGCACTAAGGCAGTAAGATTAAGGTGTGGTGTTGGTTCTGAAACTTTCCAATCCATGAAAGTTCAGGGTGAACCTGATGTCTGGTCACGGGTTGAGATCTGAGTTGTTTAGCTTATAGCACTCTGGTGTCTTTCGCCAGTTTGCTTACACGTCCCTGACCATGGATGTCTCCCATGATTGTCCCTCACACAGTCACTGTGGGAGTTTAACACTGGGAGTCCTGAGATGAAACCAACCTGTGACTGCTCTGAGTCCCTGGCTCAGTTGGCCCCTCCCTAAAGTGGTGTCTGACTGGGCATGCTTTCCAGAGGACCCAGCAGACATTTCGACTGGAGTCACTCACCAGCTGTTGTAGTGCACGAAATCCACTGCTCCATTCCCCTGGAGGTCTCTAAAGTCATCTGCTTTCATTGTGTATTCACTGTGGATTCAGTCTTTCTTTCTCATGCCATGAGCCAGGAGCTGAGGAGAAAGTGCAGGTTTCCTCTTCCATTTTCTGCTCTGTGGTCTGTCTCTTTAATTTCTCTGTAGGCTCCAATTCTCCCTTCAGGTCCCTCCTGGGTCCCAGGGAGCCACCTCTCTCCTTTCCTTCCCCAAGTTATTATTTTTTAGTGTCCATATTCTGAATCTTGGAGAGGCTGATTTGTTGCTGCTTACCGCTCTCCCATCTTCCTGGAACTTCTCTGTCCTAGCATATCCTCTCATCATTCAGATTCTGGGTACAGTTAACCAGATTTTTTATGTATCTCTGTCATCACCCTTATAATATCTCTTACAATTTTCTGTTTGTCTCTTTGCATTCATCTTTATAATTTTGGAAGAGTGTAGGCTTTATTTTGGTCTTACATACAAATTGAAAAAAATGAAGATATATGACTGAAAGTCTGTATGGTCACATGGCTTTTTTATTGAAAAACCCAGTACACTGGATGATTGTAGCATGGTTGCATAGCCAGTAATAAATGGTACAAAGGAACTAAAAAGAGGAGAGTTCAAGAATTGTGGAAACTTTAAAAATGGGATTTGACTCTTAAAATTTTAGGTTAAACTGGGTGGGATGGTATATGCCTGTAATCACAGCACCCTGGAAGGCTAAGGCAGTAGTTAAAAAGAAAGAAAAACATTTTAGTTAAAAAATTTTAAGAACTGAATGATAAGCAGTTTTTTAATTATTGGTTGTAGGAATAAGAATTTTTTTTTCTTTTTTTAAATTCTGGCTCTGAAGTCACTGTCCAGGTGGTTTTGGTAAATCCTTTAACTTCCTGTGCCTCTCAAGTTTCTCAAGATGAACTCTAAAATCCAGGCATCTCAGAGGGACCTTGATTCTGTGCATCAAGTTTACAATTCATTCTCCTGAATGCATATGTTCCTAACCATTGTTCATGTTTATTTTAGATGACACTGCAGATTATGCCGAGAGGTATATGGAGGAAAATGAGGGATACTTAGATATTCATGACTTTTCTTCAGCCAGTAGTCCACATGTCAGAAAACATTTTCCAGAGACTTGGATTTGGCTAGACATTCACATGGGGTAAACAGTGATAAACTTTGTTCATGTGTATTTTGCTTATTGCATGTTTTAAATAAATTTTGCACTCTATCTAATGTTTAAGTACAAATATAGTGTAATGAAGAATTAAGTAAGCCAAGAGGTTTTTGTTTTAGAATCATGTCGACTAAATCTAACTACAGTATTTAATAAAGTCACATGCAGATTTTGGCTGCAGAGTACCATCAAGGAAAAGGGAGTCTTTTAAGAAAGGAGGGATGATTTTAATTTCCTTAAAGTCTTCTGGTTGGAGAAGAATGGCTAAGAGTACATTTGTGACCATGGTAGGGAAATGCTTACCATTACCTCCTGGACTGTGGAGTTGGGCAGCTAACTGAAAAGCACTCCTCTTGAGATACCCCATGGGCCACAGGGGGATGGTGGACATGTGTGCAAGGAATTCAGCTTTGCTGAGCAACCCTGGGCACCCTGATAACTGAGTAGATGAGTCTTAGAATTTGGGCTGGGGATATAGCTCAGTGGTACAGGATGTGCCTCAACTGTGTGTGGCCCTGGGTTTGATCCCCAGTACTGCAAAGAAGAACAAAAACAAAAAATAAAACCTTGCAATCTAGATAGTATCTTTTTTTTTTTTTCTCAACCTTACACTTGCCAGGCAGGCACTTGTGCTGCTGAGCTAAACCCCCAGATCTCTAGATAGTACCTTATAGTCAGACTTTAAAGAATATTTTAAATTAGACATGAGTCAAATATCAAACAACCACTATAAAAAAGTCAGCATTGACAGATATAGAGAAAAACCTTTTCTGCAACTGAGAAAAAAAATTAAAGTTTAGAAATACGTATTTTTCCTTTGTACAAAATTTATGAAAATATAGTATTCATGCTGAAGATACAAGCATTGTAGGAAGATTTTAAGAAAAAAGGATTAGTATGCAATAGTATGACCTAGTTTTTGAGAATTTGGTATCTACTTTCGTATGCTAAAATAGTATTA
This sequence comes from Dasyprocta punctata, assembly GCA_004363535.1. NCBI lineage: Eukaryota > Metazoa > Chordata > Mammalia > Rodentia > Dasyproctidae > Dasyprocta > Dasyprocta punctata. Next base: position 37,449 of record RJWM01009390.1, on the reverse strand, counting down.
AATTTGGATATACAAATGATATAGAAAATTAAAATCCTTCCAAAAAATTTGTTGACTTATTTTGAAGTATGTCCATTCTCGGTTTTGTGATCTTTATATTTGTCTTCATTTCAGATCCAAGATTTATCAAGAATTTGAAGTTACTGTACCTGATTCTATCACTTCCTGGGTGGCTACAGCTTTTGTGATCTCTGAAGACTTAGGTCTTGGCCTAACAACTGCTCCTGTGGAGGTAGCATTTTAAGGGCTGCACATTCATGGCATAGGACCATGAAGCTAAGAATTTCAGCTACTTAGTAGATTTTGAAAAATCGATTGCTTATGATGTTACCATCATTTAGAGATTTGTTGGCTTTGCCTTTCTGCTTTCCATATGTTTCAAATTTTAGAATGTGAGCTAGATGTACTAGGTCAATTACTGGATGTACTAGGTCCCTATTATGATTTGGATAGAAAAGTTTATTATTGAGCTGATCTAACAACTTCCAATGGTGAGAAAAGAGAAAGAGTGTTTCCATGTGTCCTTCAAGGATGAGTGAAACTTTTCAAGATGTCCCCTACCATATAGGATTCCTTCATATCTCCTTGGTCAAATCGTATGGCATTCTGTTTCCAGTTACTAAGAGGAGTACAAATGATGATGTGTCGCTTAGCCCAGTGCCGTCACTCCTGATATACAGTCCCTGAAGCCCCCTGCTTGTAACAGTCTGTGTTGCCTCTTTACCATCCAAAATGAAATGCATAGAAAGTGTGACATACCTACATACATGGTTTCAAAAAATTAATATTGTGTCCTATGTGAAGTACTAAGGGGAAATAAAAGGAAAATAATATATAATAATGTAATATGTGTTTCAGGATGTAAGTGGTCAGGAAGCTTAAGTGTTCACACTGGGCAGAGCCACCCTACGTGTTACAGCTATGAATGCACTTTGATGCACATGTGTTGAGTTTAGTAACTCAGAAACCACTGCCTGTGGTGCTGTAAATTTCTGAAATAATGAGCAACTTTTGGTAAAGTTACACGCAAAACAAGGCGTACTTTTGGTAAAGTTACACACAAAACAAGGTTACACACAAAACAAGGCCCTTGATTTACAAAATAGTCTGTGAAAATTGCATGTTGAAAAATGCTTAGGATTTGTGTATAAATTGGAATCGTGTTATAAGCTCGGAGCATTTAAATAGGTACTTTACATGAAGGTCTACAGAGATATTCAGGAATCATGAAGAGCATAAAACAGTTCTTCATTGATTAGGTCTCCCTGAGCATGGTAGAACTTCACCGCTGGGTGCCAGTAACACCCTCCCAGCTTTGTGATAGTCCAAGACACCTTCACAAATGGCCGAATAAACTCCTGGGGAAATTACTGCCACCACTGCCACCATTGGCTTAAATGAATCCAGGTTTAGCTTCAGAGACAGAGGATGGGCCAGGTATCCCCTGCGGGCTCAACCAGTGTCAGAATTGGATCACCAAGAGGAGGTGTGTGTGCGTGTGTGTGTGTGTGTGTGTGTGTGTGTGTGTGTGCCAGTATAAAAGAGCTCCAAACTTCAGTTTTCTTTATTGTAAAATAGGAGCATAACACCCTCATATTAAGTGATATAATTTATGATATACTTAACTCCTGGCAGGTGATTAATAATGTGTGGTGGTTATTATGTTAAATAACATAAATCAAGTCAATTTGCTGTGACTCGTTTGGGATCAGTTGTTATGTGCTCTCTGTTGATAGACAAGGAGATATTAGTAGATGGATTTATAAGCTTTACAGGCTTTGTACAGATTGCTTTTAATTATGTATAATATGAAGCATTTTCACCAGAATAAAAATACACCTTCACTGTGTTCTTTCCAGCTACAAGCCTTCCAACCATTTTTCATTTTTTTGAATCTTCCCTACTCTGTTATCCGAGGTGAAGAATTTGCTTTGGAAGTAACCATATTCAATTATTTGAAAGATGTTACTGAGGTAATATATTCAAGATTTTGTTGATTGCTTATACTTCAGGAGAAAAGATGCAGAAATTAGGTGGTGAAATATTTGGGCATCTAAGCATGCTACGCATTTCCAGGAGACTGAACATAGATGTGCTTCTCCAGGGCTGTCATTAGCATGTCACTGCACTGTCTCCTTGGTCTCCAGCACAGGCTCTCCCTGGTAGCCACCCACTTCCCTGTGGTCTCGGAGGCCCCCACTTCTCACTGCCACTCTGGGCCGGTGTCAGTTGTCCAGCACATACTCCTGGGAAGACTTGGTGTGACACTGAGATGCCTTTCCTGAGGAGCCTCACCTATTCTGTTATGTCCATTCTCCCCATGGCTGGACAGTGCCTGTGTCTGCTTAGCCAGTCACTGCCCGGAAGCCAGGGATGAAGTCTGCTGTTTGTGTTATGCCCGCAGTACTGTGTAACAGATTTTGGTTAATTTTTTTTCTCCAGAGTAACTAGGGATATGCAGTTAGCTTCATAGCGTGAAAATGCCACAAGCTCTGTGGGTACTGTGTCTACACAGTGCAGTGCTTTTTAAATTTTAATTAATTAATTATTGATGCTAGGGATTGAGTGCAGGGCCTTGCTTATGCTAAGCACACACTCTACTACTAAGTTGCTTTTTATCATTTAATTATACTTTTTAATATAGTCAGTACGATACAAGCAAAAAACCTGGAGTCTTACTTGCCACTTACCAGTGTATAACTTAATTGTAGTTTCCTCATCTAAAAAACTTGGAATAATAATTGCAATTTACAAAAAATATTTTGAGAAGCAGATAAAAGAATGAATTGGCAAATAGTTTGTAAAACACAAAGCCTAGAAAGATGCTACTTTTTGAGACTAGAAACTTGGCATATGTTTTCGAACTAATGTCTGAGTAACACTCTTCTTGGGATAAATTTTTCAGAGATTCTTAATAGAGGTGGTAACCCTTATCCTGTTTGTCTTGTGCTTTTCTAATGGGGCAAATGTCTCCTAGGATGTCACAGTTAAGTTAGGCTAGTCATGATACTGATACTGTAAATAACTTTTCTGTAATAACCTTATAACTCCTTGGAGCAAGGAGAGAAATTAATGACAGGAAGGACAAGAAATGGAGCTAAAAAGTTTCTTTCCCCAGTTATATGAGGTGGGAGGGGAAGACACAGGAAATAAATGAAGGTTTTCCTGATATCTTTTCATTCTCCTCTTAGCTGAATGTTTGTCTCATCTTTTCTGGTTTTGAGCCTCCCAGATTTAATGGGGTGATAAGACAGCACTTTACCAAAGAACATTTATTATCATAAAACCTTCAGTAATTTTTCCTTCTAGGTTAAGGTAATCATTGAAGAAAGTGACAGATTTGATATTCTAATGAATTCAAAAGAAATGAATGCTACAGGACACCAACAGGACATTCTGGTTCCCAGCGAAGATGGCGCAACTGTTCTTTTCCCTGTCAGGCCTACACATCTGGGAGAAATCCCAATCACAGTCAGAGCCATCTCACCCATGGCTTCTGATGCTATCACCCGAAGGATTTTAGTAAAGGTAAATATTTGCAGTCTTAAATAAATAAAATGGAAATACGTAATTGAAAATCAAACAAGATGGTTTTTCTCTCAGTTAAATTTGTTGGCAAGCCTAGTAGGTCATCTCCTCAATCCTCCTGTTCTTGCCTAATGTTTTCTCATCTGTGTGTAAAAATATGATACATGAATGTTTTAGGACTTCTCCATTATGAATTTAAGCAGAAATGTAACTATAAAGTCTCTTTTATGGTCTTTTACATCTACAAGCTGTGTTACATGGGATCTTGTTAAATCATGGTCAAGCTGATAAGTGGATTGGGAATTTTGAAAGTCCTCAGTGTAGGTAGAAAAGATTTTGTAGACTTCTGAGAAGAATTAAAAAAAGACAGCTCATCACAGTGGATAAAGACTTGGGTCTGGGATCAGATAGCCCTGGGTTTGAACTCTGCTTTATTAAATGTTATTTTGGGTAAGGTATTTAATTCTTCTCTTGGATAACAATGAAATCTGCCTCAGAAGATTTTACCATCCCACTTGACTTCTTGTTTGTCATTTCCATTGCTATTCTATGAAACATTCTGTCTAATTTAACCAGGAAGTATATAAATCTGAAGTCAAAATCAAGAAATACTAGGTACTCATCTAGCTATTCACAAACTACAGGTACAATAGGCCTGATGTCTGTCATGTCTACATACAGTTCTCTGTAGAGAAACTGAGCTGATACTAATTTTGTCCTTTTTTTTAATAGGCTGAAGGAATAGAAAAATCATATTCACAAGCCATCTTATTAGACTCGACTGACAGACAAACTACCCTGGAAACTTTGAGTTTCTCGTTTCCTCCTGATACAGTCAATGGCAGTGAAAGGGTTCAGATCACTGCAGTGGGTAAGAACAGAGTGTCATCATCTACTGGTTTATCGGTATATAACAATATCTATTGCTCATCTATTTACAGTGTACTTTCTTATTTATTAGTAATGAGAAGAGATCATAAAAGTTTTTGTTTGTGCTAACCGTTGATTGCAATAGAATAGCCAGCTCTGTCCCTTAGGCTAGCATCTCTCCATTTTCAGGGCTTATATGTGTCACCTGCATTTCTAACAGGCGAGGGTGCTGCTTCTGCTTGCAGACCACACACTGTGTAGCAAGACCCCACAATACTGTGATTGGAGGGTGTTTATTTCTAAAGATAGAGCTTCTGGCTTCTGTGGCTCTTGACCCCCAGAAGTACCAGAATTTTCTATGAAACTTTGTAAAAAATACAATGTCAGCCCACTTGGTGGGCACTAAGGAGATTTCACAGGTGAGGTCTCAAGGTTAAAGAATGCACATGTGCAGGACATCAGCAACAACAGCAGGCAGCATGGAGCAGAGCAGAGAGCATGAGCACAAGTGCAAGAGCCGCTTGTGTCTTTATTGTATATTCCTATACAGGTTGTTATCTCAAGTTTACATTCTTACATAGTGCTGTCACCAGCACATGCTTGTTTACCTGTGCTACATCAGGGTTACATAACTGTATTCCACTGTGTGCTTGAGCTAGACAAGTGGGGTCACATCCTCAGGTGTCCTTAGATGTCCCTGAGCTTTGAAGCAGACTGAATAGCTCCCTACACACAAGTAACTCGGAACCTACTAATTTAGAATTTCTTGGGCTCTGGCTAGTGCTGGCCTATTTTGAAAAGGTTCTATAAGTGGTTCTGCTAAACATGAGCTAAGAATGATTGCTTGGAGCAGTTCTTGGTGAGGACACGGCAACCTTTTTATCTGGTAGCTGCCCACCAATTTAGTCACTTTTTCTAGGGCCTATCAGGAACTTAAACTTCTTTCGAATTAAATACAACTTAAGTCGAAGTCTTCCAGAGAAACAGAACCAACAGGACATATGTAAAGGGAGGTTTTATTATGAGGAATGTGCTCATGCCATTATGGAGGCCCAGTGGTCCCATCATAGGCTGTTTGCGAACCAGAGATCCAGGACAGCTGCTGGGGTGATAAATGTGAGACTCAAGGCCAAGAGCTGGTGGAGCTGGTCATATAAAGTCCCAGACATGATGTCTGGACTTCAGCATGAGCCAGGAGAAAGGGCAGACATCTCCTTTCTTGGCTGTGTGTGCTGTTGCCCTCCCTGGCTTGCTAATGTCCATTGTACTCCTGAGACCCTCTGTCTTCGTCACACCACAGATTCAGATGCTCACCTCTTCCAGAAGCGCTTGAAGACACACCCAGATATAGCATCCAATGGATTCATCAGGGCACTTCGTGGCCCACTCAAGTTGACATGTAAAATTAACTATCACAAAAGTTTTTTAAAAAATAGATTTGTGCTTTACAAATAGCTGAAGAAGAAGATTTAATTAACTGCATCGAAATAGTGTCTTAGTCTTTAAGGTATCAGGACCTACAGAAATTTTTCAGAGTTCTTTCTTTTAATTTTAATTTTTATTATTATATATTGGCAGTACATAATGATTATATTCATTGTGTGGAGTTGGTGCATTTAAATCTCACCTTTATGACATGTAATGCTTTTTATGATTGCTGCAAAGAAACAATCCCTATGCAGAGGACTTTGTTTGGAGCCCTACATATACATTTTAAAAGGAATTAATTAATTTTTCTATTTATGAGAATTCTGCTTAAGCATCTCCCACAGCATTGGGATGCTGGGGATACAGTGCTTTCACAAGTACACACAGACACAGACACAGACACATACAGATGCACAGACACACACACAGACACACACACACGCACGCACACACACACACACACACATGCAGACCCATGGAAAAATCCTTGAAGAGTAAATGTATACCACCATTTCTTAAGTAAGAATGAGTCTATCTGTGGTCATTAAAATACTCTTGAGATTTAATATTTATACTTAATATGTTTTTATTTTTTATTTTTTAAAGGGAATAAAACAAAATAATAAAATGAAACAAAACAGAACAGTGAGAATACTATTGGATTTCAAAAACATGACAGAAAGAAATCCCCCATAGTTGCTATAGTGCATATTGTTTTTCTCTAAACATATGCTCAGGCTACCAACTTTGGTCGATCAAGTTAATCAAGCAATACAAACATTAAGTTGTTTTTTGTACCACAGGTGCTACCATCCTAGCCTGTGTTCCTCTGAATCAGCTGGTTATCTACCTGGGGGAGAGGGGAGGTTGCTCTTCTTGTCTCCCAACCCATGCACTGGCTGGCTCACAGGAGGGGCAGTTGACTTGTTGGTTTTCCTCCCAGCCCATGACTCTGTGCTTAATATAAAGAATAGATTTTTCAAGTTTTATTTCCATATAAACCTATTTTGAACCGGGGATATAGCTCAGTGGCATAAGCACCTGTCTGGCAATTGCAAGGTTGTGAGTTTGATTCCCAGTACCAAAAGAAAAAAAAAGAAAAGAAAAAAGAATTCTTCATTAAATGTATTTTGAAACCCAGAAAGTATAAATTTTAGCTTTTTTCTTTGGGTTTTTGAGATTTTAAATGTATGGTTCATTTTGAATATTAAAAATGTGACCTGCAGTGGCAATAATGTGACTTGTTTCACTTTTGGCATCTAAAGTCAAAGATATGCTGGTGGTGCTGTAGCCTGTTCATAAAAAAGAGGTCTTCCTTTGTTTCTTGTATAAATTATTTTTGAAGATCAGATTTTCAGTAGGTATTTGGACTTGACATTGTATAAGTTTTCAGAATGAACTGCATAGAAGGATATTCTTTTACAGTTTAACAGTAGTAGGATCAAAATGAGAAACTCAGCCTCCATACATCTTAATTTTTACTTATTTCCTTGAGCCATGGTATTAGAACATGGGTAGAGAGTCTTTTAAGCATGTGTTTTGTTTAATTGTAGATTACCAATTTTGAAGAATATTCCTAATCTTTTGATGCCAAGAGTTGTTGAAAACTTACATTTGATACCTTGCTGCTGCTCAGTAGATAGAGCACATTACAAAATACTACCATTCCTGCTGTTTTAAGAAATACTGTTTCTCAAGGGTTTATAGTATATTAGTAAGAAATCAGTATAAAGGTATGTTTACATGAAAAATAGTAATAGTAAAAACATTTCTTTCCTATATGAGAATCATGATTCCTAATAATAAATTATCGACGTTTTTTTCAAGATTTAAAGAAAAAAAATTTACCTAATATGTATTTTTCATGTCTTCAACTGAGCTAAAAGTAATTTACTACATAATTTGCAGGTTCAGTACCATTGCTTTGTTAGTTTTTGGCCATATAATCTGGTGTAAAGTTTCTACAGTGCTCTCGTTTCGCATGTGACGGATTTGTTCCATACGGAGTGGAAGACTCTTGGCCACTGGCAGGTGAGTTGTTAGTCATGTCTACCCAGTGACTGTGATGTCTTGTGCTTGCAGGAGATGTCCTTGGTCCTTCCATCAATGGCTTAGCCTCACTGATTCGAATGCCTTATGGCTGTGGGGAACAGAACATGATAAATTTTGCTCCAAACATCTACATTTTGGATTATCTGACTCAAAAGAAAGAGCTGACAGATAATGTAAAAGAAAAAGCCCTTTCATTCATGAGGCAAGGTAAGCATTTTAGAAGTACATTTTTATTTGTGCAAAAAAGTCTGTTCTCTTTTGAGGTAGGGTTCACCCGAGGTGTACAGTATCTCAGAACATTTGGGTTTGTCTTAGTAGGCGATGGGGGCTCGATGGTGCTGAAATGTGCTAGGCAATAGTTCACTGACTCTTTTGGGGGTCTGCTAGCTAGTACTGGCTTCTGGAGCAGTGTGTGTTCGAATAAGGGATCTGAAATTGAAAACTATAGAAATCTAAAGGGATGAGCAATCATTTATTTACTGCATGTTGTGGAGTGTCCCCAAGTGCCAGACTCAGTTCTAATGCTGAGGAACAGAGCAGGTCAAGCCTTTCCCTTCAAGGAATTCACTGGCAGTGAGAAGACAGTGTGTGAGGTGGGGACTTGTTCTACGCATTTGAAATGCCCAGCTGATGGGTCTCAGAGAGATGTTTGTGTGAGAGACCTGCAGGTACCTGAGAAAATGTTACCCTGGTGGTAACATTTGTACCCTGCCTCCCTGAGAGGTGGAAACTGACCCAGATACCAGAAGTGTCAGCCACTTGCTCACAGTAGCTATTAGCTGTCTGTGTCAGGCATGTTCTGGTCACTCCCCGCCTAATGTCTCAGTGCTCACAGCGAGTATCAGCGTGATGCTGTCTCACAGAGCTGAGGCACAGAAGAGTTGGTTGAGTTTCTCTGCCTGTGTGGTTTGTGTTATGTGTGCTGTCCATCAAACTCATGAGGATTTGAAGGGTTATACAAAATGATCGGAAAATCACCCAGTATATATATATATATATATATATATATATATATTTTTTTTTTTTTTTTTTTTTGTTGTTGTTTTTTTTTTTGCGGCACCGGGGATTGAACTCATGACCTTGCACCTGCCAGGGCAGGCACTTAAGCCACTGAGCCAAACTCCCAGCCCTGGTTTTTTGAGGCAGGGTCGCACTGTGTAGCTCAGGCCAGCCTTGCGCTCGCGTTGTAGCCCAAGACGGCCTCGAACTCACAACGCTCCGCCTTATATTTTTTAATTAAAAAAATTTTTTTTTAAATTTTAAAGAGTGTGTCACAGAATAAAAGCAATCAAAACAAACCAGTGTAAGAGATACAGGACTTTAAAACATTATGAAATCAACAGTAGTTACCATAATGCCCCTTAATGTCTTCAAAATAGCTGCAGATAACTTTGGACATAGTATAAATCAAACAGAACAAAATAGAATAGAAACAATAAAAACAAAACAATGACTGTGATAAAGGACTTTAAAACAAGCCAATAGTAAATCCAAAATTGCTACCATAATATATTTTTCTATCCTTGAAATAACTTCTCCTGCCATGGGATTTAACATAATTAAACAAAACAAAAACGAATAAAACCCAACCCAACAAAACAATGGAAATGACAAAGGACCTCAAAACAGGACCATAGGGGATCAACAGTGGTTGCAACCCTCAGAAGGAGATTCCCTCCTAGATGTCATACTGTGTACCAATATCCTCTGAATCTTTGATCAGACCACTGGCCCTATCCCTGCAATGTTAGTGAAACATCAAAGCACCACAGGCATCCAATTGCATTTCTTCTCAATAGCTGTCATCACAGCCTGTGATTCTCCAGATACGCCAGTCACTTGGGAGTGGTGGTGGTGGTGGATGGTACTTCTTGTCTGCCAGCCCTCGCACTGGAAGGGGCTGGGGTCTGGCTGTTCCCAGTCCACTGGAGGCCTGTGCATGGTGCTGGTTCCCAGACTGGGCTTGTTTGGTGCTGAGGCCATTGTTCTCTAACACCAGTCCGTGAATGGTGCTGACTCATGGGGAGAGGCTTTGACACCCAGTGTAATTTAAGAAAAGTATAGTGCAACTGTTTTTCATTCCTAAGCTTTAAAATTTTTGTTTTCTTTTTCTTTTTTCTTTTTTTAAAATAATGAATGGGTTATATGCCAAAAGAGGCAAGCTGTTTTGCTGACTTTTCCACAGAATTATAAAGCTTGAGAAAGACATCATTTTGATGTGAGCCTTTCTTCTGGGTTTTCTCATTGTACAGAGATCTGTTTATCCTAAGCTAAAATCTGTGCAATAACAGTAATTAGAAACTAACCCTGTTCAAAACCTTTACACATGCTTCAGTTAATTCTCACAAAAACCTTAGGAGGTAGGTGTATTATTATGTACATTTTATAGCTGAGGAACTTGAGGTTAAGTAACTTACCTGTGGTTATTCCAGGTGCTGTGGCTAAGTCCTTCTTCTTCCACAGAACACTACAGAATAATTCTAGTTTGTGATTTCCCAGGTTGTTAGAAGCAGTGGGATACAAGGGGACCAGGACTTGTGTCAAGGTGTTTGAGTCCTGCCAGTGTGCCAGAAGTCTCCATGGAGTTTGATAAAATGGGAGAAGCATGGGGTCCTGTGGGGAAGGAGAAACCAAAGGTTAGAATCTGTGGTTGTTTACACCAGTGTGAGCTGTAAGGTGTGGGATCCAAGGAGATGGGCGGGTATCATCCAGAAATCCCCGGGGGATGGGGTGCTGCCAACAGAGGCTGAGTAACCATCAGGGCCATGTCAGGAACAGTGTGGAGTACGAGACCAGGGATCAGAGTTTGGGTCAAATGTGACCTGAGTTCTGATGTGGAGAGGGAGAATTGTATTTCCCTCGAATTAGTGCCAGGCCCTGCCTGCTCTGGGGCTGCCTCTCGAACCCAGGAGGTGGTCAGCTCCTGTCTTAGTTACTTTCCTCATTGCTGAAACAAAATACCCCATACCCAAAGTTAAAGGAGGAAAGGTTTATTTGGCTCACAGTTTGTAGAGGTTTCAGTCCATAATCGACTGACTCCATGACAGGGTGGCACACAGCAGAGGGGAATCACAGAAGAGGAACAGTTATGGCGCCCTCAAGATAGCACAGGCAACGGGAGGGGGAGACGAACCTCTTTCTGTCCCTTTTATTGTGTGCAGGTTGCCTGCTCCAGGATGGGAGTGGCACTCACACCCTTAATCCCAGTCTGAACTGTGCCAGGGCAGTCAGTGAACTGATTTACTAATCATGCACCCTTGATCCCAGCACCACACACTCTAGATTCAGCCACTTCTGAAAAGCCCTCTCCTCCCTTTCCTTTCACTTTTGAGACAGCATCTCCTCTGTAATCCAGGATAGCCTTGACCTCAAGAGCCTCCCGCCTCTGCCTTTTGAGTGCTGAGATCACAGGTATGTGTCGTGCCCGACTCTTCATCAGTCAGGTGCTGTATTCCTCATAGTGGCCTTAATGGGCCTTTCCCTTTAGTAACTCTTATTTACATCATCACTTCACTTCATTTTCTTCACTTAACGTTGTCTAAGATCATCATCTGTCTTCTGCACTGGAGAGTGAACTCTTGACTGAGGGTGTGTGTGTGTGTGTGTGTGCACGCACGTGTGCCTGTTTTCATCTCATCGCTGCATCCCTGCTTGGGTGCCTCAGTGCGTGCAGAGTGGATGGGTGAGTTGTAAGTGCAAACATCTCCATCTTTGGGCTTTATTTTCGATTATCAGCAGACACTCATGATTCCACCTTCCCTTGGCGTGCTCTTACTAGCCAGAAAACGTTAGCAGTGGCTTTGGAGCTGGCGATGTGGCTGTTGAAAGTCAGCAAAATGGAGCTCCCCAAAATGCATCACCTCACTCGCTGAACCCAAGTACATTGCAGAGTGGTGCAAAAGTTCCCTGTGCTGACACTTTTCATTATGAAATCAGTGTCTTATTTCAGAGACTTACTATTTTCTTTTGCCATAACATTTGCCAGAGTTCTTTGAATATAGCGTAGCATTTATTTTTTAAGAAATTAAAGTGGCTTTAGTAGGAGTCATGTTATATTATTTGTCATTTATGAGCAGCGCACTGTTTCCTTGACTCATACTTGGCCCAGGAGCCCTGTAACCTAACCCATTTGTTTTTTGGTCAAAGCAACAGCTACATCATTGAATGAAATATGTTTTGTTGTTAAAAAAAAAAAAAGGGTAGAACCACAAAATGAAAACTGTTTCTGATAAGGATTGAAAATCCTGAAATTGTTAACTGGAGATTTAAATCTTGTGTTTTTCTCAATCATTTGAAGCATAGTACCTGCAGCTCAGTTTTTCAAGTGAAACTTAGACCAAGAATAATTGAAAACGTGTATCTTCTTTGTTGAAACAAAACAGGAAAAAATAAGCTTCAGAATTCAGATGCTGGTTTTGCTTATTAAAAATGTGACTGGAGGTGATAGTAACTATAAATTCTGTGAACTCTCCTTTTGTATTTCATGTCATAGAAAGTAAGGAAGTTGATAATTATTACTTTTCTTTTAGTACTTGGAATATTTTTATCAGCTTTTGCCAGAGAAAATGCTTTATATAGTCATGAAAATCTGACATGACTTTTTTTTAATGTACAATTTTGATATTTGAGGTAAACAAAATTTAATTATGTTCAGAAGATTACCTTTTTTTTTTTTTTCCTGTGCTGCTACACATGGAACCCAGAGCCTCAAGCATGCTAGGCAAGGGCTGTACCACTGAGCTACATCCTCGGCCCCAGAATGTTACTTTTTGAATTATTTTTATAAGCAATGCTTTCACCTTTATTATGATAAATTCTAAAGATTTTATGTTCATTATTAGTCTGAAGAAAATTCATGACCCAGAAAAATATGTATCTTATCTGACACTTGATAAACATCAGTTTCTGGGTAATTATTCTAACAGCCTCTTGACCTCTGCATTTTAAATTTCAGAAATGTATAATTCTGATATAATACTAATACTTTTCAAACTCAAGAGCTGTGGACAAAACTATTAAAAAATAAAAAAAAATTTTTTTTTGGTGCTGGGAATTGAATTCATGCCCTTCACACTAAGTTATATCCCCAGTTCTTTTTAGATTTTGAGATAGAGTCTTGCTGAGTTACCGAGTTGTCCAGGCTGGGCTTGAAGTTGTGATTCTCCTGCCTCAGCCTCCCATAGTGCTGGGATTACAAGTGTGTGCCATCACACCCAGCTATATAAAACTATTGCTTTAAAACTGGTACTCTTATTTCTTCATAAACTTGGAGAAAGCCCTGTTTTTTACTTTCTCACCCATTGTGATGAAGTCTCCTACTTAGGTAACTACACTGGAATGTCGAATTTTATAAACGGCAGACTTCATAGCTATGTCCACAGTCTCCTTTGCTGCACAAGGGATGGAATCAGGCCTGATAGTCTGGGAAGATTTGGGGGACAGGTAGGTGAGGGTTCTCTAGCTGAGCATGTTGGGGTCGCATGAGAAAGGAAACCTTACAGCAGACTCCCACAAAAAGTCCTGCATGTTTTCCTCCTGAGGTTTGCTTCTTTCCATGAAATCCGAGTTGGAGGTTTGGGGTCTCAGCTTTTATCTAAACTGACTCAAAACATTTACTCCACAACTAGAGATTCCAGGTGGTTCCGTTTCCCCTGTGCGAACTGCCCCAGAGGAATGACGGGGCTGGCTGTCAACATTAGCAGGGTTGTTGGAGGCCGGACACCTGCAGGGTTATTTCCATAAGCACCGATCTCATCTCCCTGACCAGCTGGGTTTTACCCCACCTCATTCTCGGAGCTACAGCTGTGGCGGTGTGAGGCTTGGAGGCGTAAGGTTCTCCTGGCATCGGTCCTTTCCTGAGGCGCCTCCTGTATGGATGGAGGCCCGGACTTCCACTGCAGTCCTGCTCTCGGGTCCTTGGCTCTCCTGCTGGATTGAGTTCACAGTTACACTCTGGCTCTCCGGTGAATTTAGTCTTGAATTGAAGGGATTTGTCTTAGCCTCTTCTGCTTTTTGGGTGTGTGTGGTGTATGCGAACCTTAGGAAATTATTCTGCTTCCCTCTGAACCCTGATTGCCTCAGACAAATAAAAAGATGGATCATTCATACAGAAATAGTAGAAAGAGATCTATGAATCACTTGAAGCCAGTGGTTTTACAACCAGATCTTGTCTGCCCTACATTTACTGCCTGCCAGTTGGGTAACTTTGAACGTCGTATTTGTTCTCTGGGTACCAGACAGAAAGGGGGTCCTAGTAGCATCTGCATCTGAGGATTGCTATAGGAATTACTTGAGTTAATACCTGAAAAGGACCTTTAATAGTTCTTGACACCTAATCAGTGTTGAATAAAAGTTGGCTATTACTGTACTGTATTATTTTTTGGTGGTGCTAGGGGTTGAACCTGTTTTAGCATGTCAACGCTGTCCCTCCTCTGTTGCTGGTTTAAGAACAGAAAGTGTTTCTACTTTTTGTTTTGTGCTTAAACTTTATTATACCATAATTAGTAGTTTTCTTAGGCAGCAAACAATTTTAGATGAGTGGGGATGGGAACCACTGTGAGACACTAGAGAGTTAAATATAACTTTGCCTTTATTTTGCTTGCTTTCGAAGGGTAGAAGTGTAATCAATGCAGTAGTAGTCTTTTGAGTTTAATTTGGTGATATGACAGTTCTTATCTTTGGTTTCTGTTTGAAAAGTACTGGTATTTTAAATTTGCTATGACATGTAACATAAAGAGTACCCAAATTAAGTGGTGATGTTTTTCTCTATCCCCTTCTCTCTACCTGTATTTCCACAGTATGAAGCCATTATTATAAAGTTTCATTCATGGCAAGGGGTTCCACTGAATATCAGTTTTTATGTCTTTAGGTTATCAGAGAGAACTTCTCTATCAAAGGGACGATGGCTCTTTCAGTGCTTTTGGGAACAGTGATCCTTCTGGAAGCACTTGGTAAGTGTTTTTGACAGTCAAGTCTGGGTTGTGGAATGAGCTGTTACTGGGTCTTAGTGACCATGAAGGGGACAGACATGGCACTATATATAGATTTGGCAGCTGCTTTTCCCATAGTCTGGCTTTAAAAGATATTTATTTATTTATTTTTGGTGTTTTGAGACAGGGTCTCACTATTTGGCTGTCCTTGAATTCACTATGTAACCCAGGCTGGCCTTGAACTTGGCAATCCTCCTGCCTCAGCCTTCTGAGTGCTGGGATGATAGGCGTGTGCTACCGTACCTGGTAAAAGATATCTTTTTAAAACATAATTTTTTTAAAAAAAGCATGATTTTGAAACATGAACACATCAGGTGATTTTTGGGCTAGAAAATGCAAATCATAATTACTCTTTTGTTTGTGGGAGATACAACGATAAAAATACTTTATGGTGGTGGTGGAGTTGGTAAGGAAAACATCATTGCAGCATTGTTCTTTCCACAATTTCTGACATTAGGGTGCATGTTTTGTTAATATGGTCTGTGTGGTCTCCTTAAAGTTGTATTATTTGACAACCAAACAGTGATGGCATTAAGTAGTGAGCATCCCGAGTTTTGTCCTGAATGGAGTCTCTAAGTAACCAACATCTTCAGTTTCATATTCCAGAGTCAGACTGACCAAAAGTGTCAATCAGCTTTTCATTATGGCGACATTCAGAGATGATCAACTTACAAAGAGAAAAGCTTGACTGGAGGTCCCAGTCCTTGGTCAGTGGCCTTGTTGGCTTGGGCCTGTGGTGAGGCAGCCCACGTGCCATGGCAGGAGCCAAAGTATAGTCGACCACCTAACCCCATGGTTGGAAAACAAAAGAGAAAGAGAAGGGGTCACGGTCCCCAAATACCTCTTGGAGGCCCATCCCAGTGATCTAAGGACTTCTCACAAGGCTAACCTCTCAAACGTCCCACTACCTCCCAACAACATTATTCTGCGGACCTTTGCGGAGACATTCAGGATCCAAACTATAGCACTGACTGTCTGTCAGTCCAGACTAGGTGTGCTGGGGGGCACAAGTGCCTCCTAAATCATCATAGCATGTAAACAATGGTTTGTTTGTGGCCCATGCTGCATTCTGGTGCGGGTCAGCAGAGAGACTGCAGTCTGTGACTGTGGAGCCACTGTCGCCCCTTAGCAGGGGGCTCCAGCTGCACAGCCTTGAAACCTAAGGCTGGAGGATCTGGCATGGGCATTTGGGGCTTTAGACTCACTTTATCATTGTCACAGGTGCTCACATGGTTGTGTCTGACATTAAGGGGTCAGGAACGTGAATTCCTCTGCATAATCAAAGTAAAAGAGAACTGGCTCTTGTTGAGTATTAGTAATGTTTACCACTCTCAACCTTTTATGAGACAGATCTGCTTCAAATTTTCTCATATCAGGAGTCAGGATATGAATCCATACACGGAAAGATTTCTTTTGTTTCATTGCTTGACATTCTTTTCACTTTACTATATGTTTTCATCAGGTTGGCAAACGTTTTCCTATAAAGGGTCAGATACTAAATACTGTAGACATACTAGACCAGAAAGAGTCTAAGTTGCACAACCTACCTTCTTTCCCTTCTCCCTCTCTTGCTTCTTTCCCTCCTCCCCTCTGCTTACTTCTCTACTCCCATTCTTTTCCCTCTTTTCATTGTTTTCTCCATTTGGAAATCATTGCTGGGTGTTGGTGCCAGGTTGGGGGTTGTTGCACATATAAATATGCCCTGAGTTGGACAGATTTGGCCCACAAAGTATAGTCCTGTAGGAAAGAAAAGTATCTGTTTTCCTCACTTGAAGTACTACAGTTTGCTTGAAAACTGTGTATACTTTATCTGTGCTTTGGGGCTGGATGGAAGGTATGTGGGATTCTTTGGCAAATGGCTAGAACAGTCTAAAGATGAGTAACCTTGGACAATTAATTAACTCTCTTGGAGTGCCACATTTTCAATCTATAAAGGAGTGATGTGGGATTAGATGATTTCTAACTTCCTTTCCAAATCTGATCTTTGGAGTGGACCTGAAAGCCCTCGCCAGGCTCAAGTGGAACCAGGCCCACCTGCTTGACTGGGTGTTATGTTGTCTTTCTCCTTTTGCACTTTTTCAAATTCTACCTTTGGTGAATTTTCTGATGGGGAAGTTTTTGCTCACTGTCAATTTGGAGTGTATTTATAATGTGTATTTTATGTATTTTTCTCCCTTTCACCAAGGTTGTCAGCTTTTGTTTTAAGATGTTTCCTTGAAGCTGATCCTTACATAGATATTGATCCGAATGTGCTACACAGAACATATAATTGGCTGAAAGGACATCAGAAATCCAGCGGTGAATTTTGGGAGCCAGGAAGAGTGATCCATAGTGAACTTCAGGGTGGCACTAACAGTCCAGTGACACTCACAGCCTATATTGTGACTTCTCTCCTGGGATACAGAAAATATCAGGTACTTCATCTTTAATAAATGATAGGTGGGAAAGTCTAGGAAGGCAGATCTTGATGGGTCAAATATGTGCCTGGAAACTTGAAAAAAAAATTTTTTTTGAGACAGGGTTTTGCTATGCAGTTCAGGCTGGTCTTGAACTCATTTCATGATCCTGGCTAGCTTTGAACTCGCAGCAACCCTCCTGTCTCAGCCTCCCAAGTGCCACCAGGCTTGGCTCTGGAAACTTTTAAAGGATTTTGAAATTTTACATTGCATTTGAAATCTGAATTTGGGTACCCTCTGCTTTGTATTTATGGCCACATTCCAAAAGCTGAGGCTAAGAATATTAACTCATTCTCCTAGAGTAATAAGAGGATTCCAATATGCTTTAAAATATAGGTATTATACTTATTATTGGTAGCAGAAGTCAAGACATACTTTATTATTGTTAGAGGAAAGATGATTTTTCAGAGCATGAGAATATTATAGGGTAGTCTCTTTAGAAATGGCTCACCAATCAAAAGTATCCCAGGTCCATCTTGCTTGGAACAGAGAATTGGATGAGACCAGTGGTGCCAAACATTTATTTGAACAGTCAGGGCTGAATGGGTAGGGGAGAAACCAGCTCTGTAAGGTGAACTTGGACTGAAGAAAGAAAAAGAGGGTAAAAGCAAAAATCAAAGTACACCCCATCTGAGCTGTTCTGGAAACTCAAGAAGGGCTTTCTGTGATGGCTACAGCTCGGGGAGCTCACGAGAAGTTCTACCTATGGGGTCCTGGCATTACCCTGGGATCTTGTAGTTGATAGGTCCCTCTCCTTTCCCTCAGCCAGTTCTTCACACCCTGTCTTCTATACCGAGAATGTGCTCCAGCAAGTTGAGGTTGTGAAGGAGTTGTTTTTTACGTTTCTGAAGTATCTTGGAACAATTGCAGTGTCCACTAGTTTAGTGCAAAGTACCCACACTCTCTGAAAAGCCTATTACATGGGCGTGGATGCCGAGGTGAAGAGGAGAATACGTGGAAAGTTATGCTCACGATCCTCATTTTGTTCCAGAGCTGTCCCAGTATTTGATACCTTACTCTTATACTTCACCTGCATTTCACAGGGTCAACAGCCACTCACTCTACTAAGCTCAT
Source organism: Dasyprocta punctata (assembly GCA_004363535.1). Lineage (NCBI taxonomy): Eukaryota > Metazoa > Chordata > Mammalia > Rodentia > Dasyproctidae > Dasyprocta > Dasyprocta punctata. Next base: position 19,052 of record RJWM01009390.1, on the reverse strand, counting down.
ATGCTTTTACTAGCCTGGCACCGGGCTCACAGAAGATGAACTTTTCTTTTAAATTTAGAGAGTAAACATCTGAGATTAAATAGGAGCAATCTTTTTCTCAAGCTGGTTTTTTGCTTTCATCTGAGTTAATGGTATTCAGTGGGATAAACAGTAGCAAAATCTACACTTTTTATACCTTATTGTAGCTAAAGAACAGGTCTTGTTTCATTGTAACTGAAAAGCAGTATTATTTTCAAAATGCATGGCAGCTCTTTAACTATCAATGTGTGTTGTGAATTTCCATTGCCTGGAGGCAGGTAGGTGCTTAACAGACACTGAAATTACTTTTTGAGTGAATGTTCGTATTTTTTGAATGAATGTTGAAAGTAGATTTTATTTTAATATGAGCTAATGGGTTATTTTGAATAATACAATATGTATCTTTTTCTTCCAAGCCTAATATTGATGTGCGAGACTCTGTCAGTTTTTTGGAGTCTGAGTTCAGTCGAGGAATTTCAGACAATTACACTCTAGCCCTCGTCACCTACGCACTGTCCGCAGTGGGGAGTCCTAAGGCTGCGGAGGCTTTGCAAGTGCTGAGCCAGCGTGCAGAGGAGGAAGGTAAATGAGGGACCGGGCTGAGGTCCTCAGGCTCTTCAGCCAGGTACGAAGTTGACTGTGTCACGTGTTTGGAGTGAGATGAAAGATGGACTGCAGAAGGACATCAGGAGGGGCCAGTGGGTTCCGATGCCTCGAGCTCCTGAGGAGTTTTGTACGGAATTGCACAGCTAGGAGTCTCCTTTGCGATACATTCTGCACTATGTAGTGACTCTGAGTTTCTGATGCCATTTCTCTTTTCTTTTCTTTTCTTTTTTTTTTTTTTTGGGTACTGAGAATCATACTCATGACCTTGCGCTTGCCAGGCAGGCTCTGTGCCACTGAGCTGTATCCCTGGCCTCTGATGCCATTTCTGATTTAATAGCCTTTTGTGCTCCCTGAGACCCTGGGTTCTGGAGGACTTGGGTTCCAGTTCTGTCTCTGCAGCTTGCCTTTGTGAGCTTCAGTTTCTCTGTCAGGCAGAGTAACACCTATTGTTAGGGTTGCTGTGAGAATTAAATAAGGTACTGTGCAGAACCTGCCTCATGGCAAGTGCTCAAAAACGGGACCTAAATGCAAATATCAAAAAACATTGCTACTAAATACAGTAGGTTGTATGTGTGAATCTTTTTTTTTTTTGACCGGGGGCTGCTTTTGTGTTACAAAATGACAAAAAGCACAAGTATAGTTATTCCCAAAGTGATCTCTGTAAAGTAGCCCGGCATCCAGGGGTGTGTGTGTGTGTGTGTGTGTGTGTGTGTGTGAATGAGAGACTTGAGATGATGTCCTCTGATTCAAAGTTCTATTCATTTAACAAGGGGTAACTGTAGAAAGTGCTTGGAGGTGTGAGGCTATAGGAAATATTATATTAACATTAAGAGGAATTTAGACAGAATTCTTATTCCATATCCCAGTGCTGAAGACTGGATAATTAACTGCAGAAACCGAAGTGATCCTTGACTTTGTGGGATGTCACGTAGCACCCCATGCAATTGCCATCAAAGCCCTGTGGACACCACATGGGGTGGTGGTTTAGGGCCAGAGCAGGATTATGTCCAGGAAGGTTGGGGTCCCTCAGGTTTTTATGGAGGGGGACAGGGTGCTTGAAATTTTGTCCTTATCACTTCAGCTTTCAGACAGTGAAAAAGGGAGCAGTTTCCCAGAATACGAGAGCTGGTTAGCGGCAGATCCAAGGACAGGATTCTTTCCCTTGTGTCCTAAACTATTCTGGGGATGACTGGCTCAGATAAGCTATACACTTTATTTTTTCTTTTTATTTATAGTTGTTTTGTCTTGAGGCAGACATATGAAATTTCCCTTGGGAAAAATATTTTAATTAAAACATGCTCAAATACAGGCAATAGGAAGAGGCTGAAAATTTAAAAGTTGTAATAGTTTGAAAAGTGAAGTATGTGTAAGTGAGCGTCCCTATGCGTGCACGTGGTGTATGAGAATACTCTGCATCCTTGCTTGGCCTACGTGTGTGCACAGATAAAATGTATCTTCATGCAAGTCAAAGAGGGCTTGGCCGTGGAGGGCTGTTTAATGTCGACTGAATGCTGTTACCTTTCTCCTTCAGGAGGTGAGCAGTTCTGGGCGTCGCCCGCGTCCACGCTGTCCCAGGGCTGGCAGCCGCGCTCCCTGGACATTGAGGTGGCGGCCTATGCACTGCTGTCCCACTTCCTGCAGCGGCAGGCTCCCCAGGGCATCCCCGTTATGCGATGGCTCAGCAGGCAGAGAACCGGCCTGGGAGGATTCGTATCCACCCAGGTGAGAGATGCAGTTGGTTTTCCCACTGTTTACTCACATATATTTAGGGATTATATGGGTGTTTTTTGTTTTTTTTTTTCATGACTTCATAAAGTTACTTAGCAACTTGAAAGTTGAGTAACTTAAAGCTTTAAGTTGATAATCTATTTTTTCTCATATGAATTTCCTGTCTGATACTCATATGGAGTCAACTGAATTCCCGTCTGTGGTAGCCACCGGGCGCCTGTGGAACTGATTTAAAGTGGATGCTCAGGTTCCCAGGGGGACGCTTCAGAGCTTCTCATGTGTGTTGCGTGGAGAAATTCAGGGACCTCCAGAAAGGGTCTGCCCTTGAGGTGGTGAGCGGAGAGCAGGTCCTGGATGTTACTGAGCTTGCTTCTGAGAGACCTTGATCTACACCCGTGTGCACAACTGGTTTTCTTCTCTCAACAGGACACCATCGTGGCCTTAAAAGCCTTGTCTGAATTTGCGGTCCTAATGAATACAGAAACAACAGGTATCCAAGTGACGGTGTCAGGGCCGAGTGCACCACGTCCTGTGAAGTTTCTGATTGACACACACAACCGCTTTCTCTTTCAGACAGCAGAGGTGTGGAAAATGAGTGCTATTTAAAATTTTATGTGGATGGGTCTTTATACTGGAATTCTTCCTTCTTCTCCTTTTTTCCTTCCTTCCTTCCTCAGTACTGGGGATTAAACTTGTGATCTTCCTGCTTCAGCCTCCTGGAGTGCTTTCTTCCTAATGTAGTGACTTCAGCAAATGCTTGTTCTCAGAGCTGTAGAGAGACAGGCAGGGAGGGGGAGGGATGATCTCCACTGGTTGAGTTTGCCGGTCTCAGGATGGGTGGAGGAGATGGGAACTTGGGAAAGACTGGTGGAAAGGAGAAAACATGGGCACTTTTACATTGGGATGGGAATAAACACCTGCCGAGTTCCTGTTCTTCGTGACCACTGCGCTTGGTTGCTTTACATAAGGAATTACACTTACTTCTCAAGCCAACTCTAAGGTAAATACTTTGGTCATCATTGCATACATAAACTGAGGCTGAGAGAGGCAGGGAACTTGTTGAAGGTCATGTTTCTAGAAATGGGAGAGCTGGGATTTGAACCCACAATTCCAAAAACCATACTTTTTTTTTTGCTGCACCATATATCCTGAAAAAATTGATAGAAGCAGTAGTAGAATTCTTGCTTTAAATTGCAATAAAGGAATATCCTCATCCTTAACTTTATTCTCTTAGCTAAACTTAGGGGAAATGAGACATTGGGTGAAGATAACAACTTCAAGGCTCAAAATTGAGGAAGAGGGCGATGGAAAAGGACAAGGAGGAAAAGCCAGGCACAGTCCTGATGTAGCATCTTAATCAGGGTCAGCCCTGACTAAGGGAGGCTGGGGGAGTGTGTGGCTTTTGTCTTGTATCTCTCGTGCTTTGGCCTCCGTAGGAGGACGTGTGGTGAGTAGCACTGATGGGTCTCGTCTCCCAGAGGGCAGAGGTGAGCGGGCTCGGAGAGGTCACGCTTCTCAGCCCTCACTTCACGTGGCTGCTTGGCCCATGGCTCTGACCTGTAAGATCACCAGAGCTCCAGGCATTCTCTACGAGCTGCTTCCCCCTAATGAGGGCGACCCTCTTCTCTTGTGTTACTTGGAAGGATCTAAATATGGAAAACTGCTCGCATTCACTCTTCTCTCCTGCTTTTATTCAGCTTGCTGTGGGACAGCCAACTGCAGTTAATATAACCGCAAATGGTTTTGGATTTGCTATCTGTCAGGTATGTAAGAATGCTTGTTTTTTCGGTTGTACATGACTTTTTATAATAATTCTTCGTTTTAGGGCACTACTAAATCTTTACCTTTAGAAAATTTATATAAAATCCTTAGAGATGTACTTTTATGATTGAGATAAGATATATTACTCTCTTTAATATAAAGTACTCTCTTTAATAAAAAGCACTAGACCTGCTGAGCATGGTGGTCACATCTGTAATACCAGCACTTACGAGGCTGAGGCCGAGGAAGGTCATTGGGAGTTTGAGGTCAGCCTGGGCTACACAGTGAGACCCTGCCTCAAAAACAGCACAAAAAGAATTAGAGATGTCCCCAGCTAGTGAGGAAGCAGCAGTTATATGTATTGATGTCTATCTGAAAATGTTTTGGGGGGATTATTTACTTTTTGAAGTGGTTGAAATCCACTTCAAGTGACAGTTGGGACCTGTCACTTTTTTTTGTGTAAAAATAAGTTCAGAAATTGTAATGCTTGTAGAGTTCTTACTGTTACCTAAAAAGCAAATATACATGTTACTTACAAATTCTTAATTATGTAAGAATATAAATTTTACCATGACCTTACGAATTATTGTCCTAAAGATAGAAAATGTGTTCCTTTAATGTAAAACCTTATAAAATAGAAAACAAAACAGCACATGAATATGTTCAGTGCCAATCCAAAGAAAGCTATGTTTTATGATACAGTAGGAGTGACAATAAAATAGAAGTAGTATAAAAGTACTTGCTGGAATAATCATCTTACTGGAAATCCAAAATAGTATGTGGAAGGACTAAAACTGATTATGTACTTGGGTATTAAAAACAAACAGAACCAAAAACTAAACAGAGATCAAAACACTGAATCAGAAAGTACCAAAGTGGCCATTGTAGAGAAGGGGCCCTTTTCAAAACCTTTTGCAGATCCTCTAGGTGACAGACTGGTGCCTCGCCAGGTCAGGTATGCCTTGCTAAGCAAGTCTAATTGGAAACTTTCAAATAATTCTGATTGTTTTGCATGATAGTCAGATAAGAGTAAATACTTCTAGAGATCAAAGAAAATGATAATACTGAAAATGAGGGGGATTATAGGAAAAGGATAGAAGGAGGGAATATTTTGTATTAGTATTTACTAACAAAGACCATGGGGAGATTACTGTCTCCAAACTTTTAATGAAGAGTAAACCCAGAAGTAAAGTCACAGTATACTTTAAATACAACTGAAAAATCATATGTATGTAACTCACCAAATTGTCCAGAATTCATTTTTGATAAGCCAAATATAGATAAATCACTGGAAGCAAATGATTGTTGCTTGGAATTTGAAGGACATTAGGGTGAATGTGATACCCATGGGTCAGAATGTTTGCAAGTTCCAGGTTTGCACTGAAATTTAGAAAACAGAGGGACCAGTGGGCACTTCTTACCATGGAGGAAAGAATTGCAAAAATGTCGGTTGCCCAGAAATGGGTAATGAATTTTTCTTAGGGTGGTATTTTTATAAGTGTGTGGGGAAAAGGAAGGCAAAGAAAACTCTCAGGTTTGCAGTAAATGTTAACCTCTTTTGGGTAATAAAATGTTAAACTGTTGGAAATAGACTGCAAGATCTCTTGAGGTTTTGTGATGGAAAAGTTGAGCTTTACTGTGGGCCAGATATAAACCCTATTGCTTAGTTGTGGACGGATATTAATTATGGCCCAAGGGACAAACTAGTAGCCCTCACATTTCACTAGAAAGTTGATAGTTACAGTAACAGAGACTATACTTCTTCAGTTTTATGGAACTATTCTTCAATTGCCCCAGGAAAATTTAAATGATTTCTAAAGTTAATAATTAATTTTTATAGTTTAAGAAAGAGCTGGAAACTGTCCACAGGAAGATAAACAGAACAATCCGGTGGATGAAAGATAATATGAATATGGGTTGTGGCAAAATATAAAGATTGGAACTCTTAGATACAGTTTCAGAGGGTTTTTAAAAGTGTGTCAAAGTAGGGAAGGTGCTAGATGTTTACTTCTGAGGGATGTGTGTGTGTGTGTGTGTGTTTTAAGTGGAGGTAAAAAAAAGAACAATGTTATGTAGCAGTTTTTAACTTTATGCACCTTGGCATAAAAAAATGTTGATGAGATAAAGCATTTGAATAGGTCCCACGCCACCTTGGGATGAGGCTAGCCTAGGAAATTCTGGTTACACACCCAAGCTTCTGATTTAGGGTCACTCTGAGTGACTGTGGTCCTCGTGCCACCCTGGGGTTCCCAGTGTCTGCTGTGCCCCCTTCTCACATCAGTGCAATGAGCGGTGTGTGCTGGAGAAACCCAGTTGACTCGAAAGCCATCATTTTCTTATCATCTTTGGAAAGCATTTCAGTGATGAAGAATCCTCAGTAGTTGATATTTTAGTTGTGATTTATTTAGCAGAGAATCTCTAAGGCTCCCGTGTGTTGAGAATCACTTACTTGGGTGGCAGAGCTTAGAGGCTGGAGCTTGCTCTTGACAAGGTTGCAGTCACTTCCTTTTTCCCTTGAGGACCATGTTTCATGTTCCTTGTGAAAACAAGCCGGGGGTGGTGGCATTTGCCTGTAATCCTAGCACTGGGGGAGCTGAGGCAGGAGGATTGCCATGGGTTCAAGGTCAGCCTGGTTACATGGTGAGGTCAAGGCCAGCCTGAACTACATAGTGAGAACCTGTCTCAAAAAAAAAAAAAAAAGAAAACCCAAAAAACAACAAAACAAAACAAAACAAAACAGAAAAATCAACCCCCCCAAACAATATCCTGTGAGTATTATCTACAGTGTTTCATGATACTTACTTGAGAAAATTGGTAATATTGGTAATATTCCAATTTTGAAAGTAATTTTTCTTAAACTTTACAGTATTTTTTAATAATGATGCATTATTAGTCAATGAAACTGTATTTTTTTTTGTTTGAAGACTATAAATTCAATTAGATTTATTCCAGTTAGAATCATTGGCTAGTATTTAGATTGCACAGTGGTGGCAATTTATTATTAGTAATTTATTGCTAATTTGTTATTTATTGCAGCTCAATGTTATTTATAATGTGAAAGATTCAGGGTCTGTTAGAAGACGAAGATCAACTCAAAATCAAGAAGCCTTTGAGTTAGATGTTAATGTAAAAGATGATGAAAATGATATCAATCGTGTGAATTTGAATGTGTGTACAAGGTGGGTCTCTCTTCTTCCTCCTTTAAATAATAGTTTTGAGAATTTAATTATGTATCACCATCAGACTATAATTAATACAGAGTCATATTTAATAAAAAATTTAGTTTTGGATTATACTTTAGACTGTGGACTAGAAATACTACTAATTATATTTAAGCATTTCTTCAACATGCCACAAAATTATTTACAAGTTTTCCTCATATGTATAATACATTTAAATAAAAAAATTGGTACCAGGGATGTAGCTCAGTGGCACAGCACCTGCCCGGCAAGCGTAAGGTCATGAGTTTGATTCCCAGTTACTCCCCTTCCCCCAGAAAAGAGAAAAATGTACAAGTTCATAAAACTCAAGTCTAACTTAGGAAAACTTTATTTTTTTTATTTTTAATTTTTGGTACTGAGAATCAAAGTCACAACCTCGTGCTTGGCAGGCAGGTGCTGTGCCCCTGAGCTATATCCCTGGCCCCTAGGAAAACTTTAAATTAACCAATCATCTTTAATATTCTAAAATGGAATTTTTATGAGTTACTTTTCTGTTGAAGCAATTTCATCCCAGTTCAGATTTAAGCTTAACTTTTATACTTTTGACCCAAAGACTTAACTTACGTGTGCTTAATGCAGAGAACAATTTTTCGAGACATACAGTTTTCCAGTTTAGAAGATTCCCATCTTAGATACTTAAACTCTGATAACCGAAACTTCTAGAAGTGCTTATGAAAGCAGTTCTTAAATTGGTCTGTATCTAAGTCATCTAAGTCTCTGAAGTCACAAGGGAAAGAGACTGTTTGTCAGATCCGTGACTCTATCCGGGTCTGTGAAGTTGCTCAAGCCAGCTTCTGTGTGATTTTTTAATACACATGCAAGTCTGAGAAAGTTCTAGAATCATTGGGATGCTTTGTAAGTTCTTCCTTGTCTGTTGTCTTCCATCTGCATTGTTTGGTGTTGAGCTCAAGGCTGGACTAAGAACACACTGACACTGGGAGCTGCTGTCGCCCCTTCTGATGCCGCATGGCATTACACTTGCATGTAGCTTGTTGTTGGCCAGGAGTCACTGATGTGATCTTGAACTTTGAAGGTATTTTTGGTGTTCATCTAGGTGCCAACCTCTTAGCCGTGGCTGAACCCAGTCTCCCCGTTATTGCTACCATCTATCCTGCCTTTGGACTTTTCTGTTCATGACTTTAGGACAAAGTGTCATAGGTGTTTGCCCCATTCCTCACCTTCCTGGGTATTTGGGCATCAGGAAGATATCAGCATCTCTGCAGTGGCTTCCTTTTCTGCTGAGAAGGAAGAAGGACTCCCATTATCCTTTACTAAGGTTGCAGAATAACAGTATCATGTTATTATTGTCAGCAGTGATAATCTACATTTATAATCAATTCACATTCCAGGCACCGTACAAAGCATTTCACATGCATCTCATTTAGGCCTTACGATAGATCTGTAGAGTAAGTGCTGTTATTTATCCTTGCCTTTCTCATTCATTCATCCACTTACAAAGTAAACGTTGGCTAGTCCTGTCTGTGTGCCAGCATAGTTTTAGGTGTGAAATATAATTGCAAGCCAAAAAAGACATGGGCCTGCCTTCGCGGAATTCACTGTCTGGAGTGGGAGACAGAAATCAGTTTAAAAAATCCTCTAAGCAAGTCTAAAATTCTGGCTTTGAAAAGATCAGAAAAGAAGAGCATCATGGAACTATGAGAGGGCATGTTTTACTTCTCTGGAGGTCAAATGAAGAAACAGCTGGGGAAGATGAGGTGGGGCCAGGTTCAGGCCATGCAGAGGCCTCGTCATGGCCGCAGGGCTCCTGGAGCAATGAAGGTTCCTAATTGTAACCAGCTTCACAGTCAGGCGGGCCACACACTAGTTGGGGGAGAGGGGTAGACACTAAAGAAATGTCTTCCTGTACAGTAGAGACTTTATAAGAGAATTTTAAATGCTGTTACTAGTTTCCTGAGGAAAATCTGATGTCAAACACGTATTAACATTGAGTGATTTTTTTTTTTTTTTTTAGTGGCACTTTATAAAAAAGATTGCCTAATATTTTAGGCACTTTATCCTCATCATCAAGGTCCAAGACTGGACCCCAGACACTGTTCCCTGTGTGTCCTGCTGTCTGATGAATTCTGCCCTTGGCTAGGAGAACTCATCTTTTGAGTACCTCTGGTCAACCGAGTCATTTTGCTGACATCCATATGACCCTCTGCATCGTACTGTTTACTCTTTAGGTAGATGGGCTGTTATTGGCATCTGCAACTCTTGCTCACATGTGAACACCTCTAGTTTCAGTCCAGTTTTTACCTTGCAGTAATCTCTTCTGGCTATACATATCACCCAGCAGATGGTTTCTGTTGCTTTGAATGCTGAACCACTGAAGTCAGTGGTTGCACCATTTGGCTTTTCATTCAGTCATGTTTGGCAGGCCTCTGTGACTACTCTAAAAAGCAAGATTTTCTAACAGTCCTTCTTGTTTTTGCCATATGAAAAGGACAACAGGAGATAACAACGCAACAAGCCTTTTATGTTGGAAGCACACTTCTTCCTCTAACCACATGAGGCTCTTGCCGCTCATTCATTTTAGGAAAATATTTATTCTCAAGGAGACAAAGTGATGTTGGTGCCCGGGTCCTCGCGGTGAAAGAGGAATGCAGTGCAGTGCCACTTCCCAGGCCTCTGCTTCTCTCAAGGGGACCAAAGAAAATGTACAACGTGTTCCACGCATGTGGGAGAATGAAGGGAACCCTCTCACCTGTAGTCCTTTTTTTCCCCTAAAACCAGGTGGAGAGAAGGTTGCTAACGACTTGGCTGGGCCATCCCCTAAGTGGCTGCGTGATGCCTCTTTTCCAGGTTTTAGCTTTCAGCTGGAAAGTTTGGTGCTGTTAGCTTTTGAGAAAATGAAAAATGTGATTTGCTTTGGAATTACCACTGCAAAATATCAGGAAGTCTGTTGAAAGGGTGTTTATTGCACCTGTCACGACGTGGGCATTTCATCCAATCTGCCCAGCAAACCCACTGCTACGTTGCCCCTCATATGGCGGCAAAAAGACTGTCACACGTGGGAAGAGGAAAACCTATTGTCACATTTTTTTAAGTGAACTTTATTTGAAGTCAAGTAGTATTTGGCAGTTTTAATTTTGGTATGAAGATGTTTGCTCACTGCTTTAGGTTTTTCCTAAAGGATATTTTCCCTTCCTCTTCTCTTTGGTTTAGGTTTCTGGGCCCTGATAGAAGCGGTATGGCCCTCATGGAAGTCAACCTTCTCAGTGGCTTTGCTGTGCCGTCAGATACAATTTCTCTGAGCGAGACAGTGAAGAAAGTGGAACATGATCATGGGAAACTCAACCTCTATTTAGATTCTGTAAGTAGTAAAAAGGAAGTTCCATAAAGCCACTACTGTGTTCAGAAGTCTACCTTAAATATGTCTTCATTCAGTCATTGTTATATTGGGTTTTTGTGTCCCTGAGTGATTTTACCATGGCAACCTTGTTTATCTCCACTAAAATGACAGCACTGTAAAATTGGTTTAGGGAGAATTACTGTTAATAACGAGCTGGAGGAAAGTCTTGATAACTTTTAAGTCCTAATTTCATGCTAGATATAAAATATAGAGCAACTGCCATTTTGTAATTTCAGAAGTTCAGTGCAGATCAATTTGAAAGCCCTTTTCTCTCAGGAAATTGCTAAACATATTTGCTTAAATGCTGAAGATGAGAACTTTAATGACTTACTTTACCAGACTTTCATGAAATTTTTAGTGTATCTTCAAATTGTTAATGTTTCTGTCATGAAAAATTAGGTGTTTAAATCATAGTAGAATATTCTCAGACTCGTGGTTTTGGCAAACAGTTATTATATAATCTTCATGTACCTGTGCCATTTCTGAAATATTGCTCATGATATAAGAACAGGCACATAGAACATATCAGGTAAAGGTCAGTAAAGAATTGCAGACCCTGCATAAATTGTTATGTTCTATAGCTGCTTGCATGTAACTTTATTATTTTTCTCTAGCAGCTGTATGAAAACTCTTAGGCTGAGTTGAAGTTGGATTCCAAGTGTTTTTAAGATTTCGTGTTACACGAGGAGGACATACATGTTTCTTATTTCAATTTTGCTAAATTTAGTCAGCAATATACTGCCAGCTTTTTACCTTTAAAAAGCTAGGCCCTGAGTGCTCTTATTTATTTTAGCACTTCAAAAACCATTCTGGTTAAAGCCATATTAAAACTAATTCAGTCTTTCAATTCTTCTGCTGTTGAAGAATTTTCTTAAGTTAAATGCTACTTGAAAGCCATGGGCTTGATTTGGAACTCGAGAAACAAACTTAAGGTTTTATTTAAGGATAATGTAATTGCCTTGGGAGTTTGTCTTGTATCTGATCGTTCTTGTTAGTGGTTATCTTGAGTGTCCAATGACTTCCAAATGGTTAGTTTGACTCTTCATATGCTACTATTGGCAAGCAGTGAATGTTTGAAGGAACTCATAAATTTTTGATTCCTTAACTGATCCTGTTTACAAATTGACATGAACTATCCCAGGGAGGCAGGGATACAGGCCTTTAGTGCCCCATATCAGTCAGATTGCACCCCCAATTCAGGGCCACCTCCCTTGCAGGCTAAGGTGGCTCCCACGGGCAGAGGGTAAGTGCCTAGTGAAGAGGCTCTGTGAGCCATTTCCAGTGGCTAGAGGTTGGGTTCATGGCCCGAGACAGGATCTGGGGAGGCATCAGTGTCCTAGGAGCACACACCTTTGGCTTTGTGGCTTACTGAACAACTGATTCTCATATCCTTTTTAGCAAAACGGTGCTACCAACAATACCTGTCTTGTAAGGGTTTTGCAAGTTAAAGTAAGAGATTTCATAGAAAATACTTACTGCAGTACCTGGCACTTGGAAGTCCTCCTTAAATGTTTGTTTCTGTTTCCTAAAATAATAAGAAAAGGAAATGTGCCTCACTTTTATTATGAACACGTGGTGTGCTGACTCCTTAAGAATCTTTTGTATTTTTTCAAGGTAAATGAAACACAGTTTTGTGTTGATATTCCTGCTGTGAGAAACTTTAAAGTTTCAAATACGCAAGATGCTTCAGTATCCATAGTGGATTACTATGAACCAAGTAAGTGTGGTCTAGAGTTCCTGATACTTTGGAAGTTAAGCCAGACATCCATCAACCCATCTATCCACCCATCCACTGGATTATTATTATTATTATTATTATTATTTTTGTCTTTTAGAGACAGAGTCTCACTATGCAGTTCAGGCTGGCCTTGAATGCACTTTGTAGCCTAGGCAGGTCTTGGACTTGCAACGATCCTCCTACCTCAGCCTCCTGAGTGCTGGGATTACAGGCGTGTGCTGCTACGCCTGTCATTATTATTACTGTTTTTAAATTGAGTTTCATTTGTGGTTTGGATTCATTTTGTGGGGCAGTTGGTAGGGGAAAGTATAGGAGGTGGAGATGCAGGAGGTCAGCTTTCCATTTCAATGAAGACTATGGGTTCATTTATAAGTGTCACATGATAACATTCAGCATGTGAATGTTCAAAAGTGATAGTTTAGGTTTTTACTTATGATTTGTCAAGGAAGGTTGGCATAGAGAAGCCCGTTATGTTTCCATCTGACTCCTGCTGCCAAGGGGGAGCTCTGTGTGGGGGTGGGGGTGGGGGTAGGGGTGAGTAGCATCTGCAGTGTAGGTAGGCAGGAGTGGGGGTGGGCTGCTTCATCACTGAAGGAGTCTGGTGGTTTGCTAAAGCATGCACATTATAACAGATATTATTTTAGCATGTCAAGAAAAATGGAGTCTTTTAAGATAATTTAAATTTCTTGATTTGACTGGTAGCTTATTTCATAAAATGGTGAGAATTTAGGATGTTGAAATAGAGAACTGGTTTGCCTGCTTGTCTTGTGTGAGGCTCTGAGTTTTGATTCCTGGTACCGAAAAAGAAAAAAAAAAAAAAAGAAGTGGTCTGGAGATCTGCATTTAGTCAGAGAGTGACTTTTAGTGTGATCTCGGCTGAAGTAACTCACTGCAGTAAATCTGAGCCTGAATAAGCACTTAGAATGGTCCAGAATCATCAGAATGTGTTCATGGGTTAGGCAGCTCCACATGATTACACCTGAGAACAAGACAAGCCTGTGCTGGTGCTCCGTCAATATTGAAGACTGAAGCAGGCAGTGTCTCTCTCCTTATCTGTGCCCTCCTGCTGCAGCTGGGGATGAGGGCACAGCCATGGTCTTGGGAGACAGACATAGCACTTTTCTCCTGGTGGGTATTTGGATACACCGTGGAGACTCCGTGACAGTATTTTGTTATTCAACTTTGTTATGTAATCTAGTTGCAGAATCCCTCAAATGGTGATTTTTAAATGTGCAAAATTCCCCAAATGGTGTTTTTTAGATGCATGCAGAACGCTAAAATTTTTATTGTATTTAGGTAACTTAGTTTTGCATAGAGAGCATTTCGAACATTTAAGAAATGAAAAAGATTCGTCTTTGTATTTTTTTCCTGTGGAGAACAACTTATTTATGAAGGGGCCATTTAAAAATAGAATTATGAGAAAGATAAAAATAGTCAAAGTCTTTCAAACCATTTCTGAAATCCCAAAACCAACATTTGTGATATACAAAACAATTTGAAAAGTCATTAAGAATTTTGAAAGTATAATGTGCTTTTTAAAAATTGCAAACTAAAAAGCATTTTTATTTTGTAGTTTCTTATAGTGCTGTAGATACCATATAGTTTTAAAATATTATATTGTGCTGTAACTGCACTTAGATTGAATAGTTTTTAGACAGTATGTGCTCAGTGTTTTAAAACATCGACATAAAACATTGCATAGACAGATTTTTTTCATGATCATGTATTTTTTAGTAAAGCCTATGATTAATAGTTCTTTTCAGTAATTCTAATAATCAGAATTTTATTTGAATGCATAGAATATGTCATCCTAAAATAAACTGTTTTGGATGTTAAACAATCTTTAGTTTAGCATTTTTCCTGTTCCCGTAAGAGATTAGAGTGCTTGCAGCTGCAGGCCATGTGGTCCCTTTAGTGCTGGCCAACTGCTGGTGGTAGATAGGTTGGACTGAATGCATTGTTTCTCTCTTAGATTTGGTTTGCACTTTGGGCCACTCTTGAACATTTTGTTTCTTATAAAGAAAAAGTAAAATAATGCGTAGAGTGAAAAAGTCACAGAAGTGTATTGAAATGCTCTTACATTTTGGCAAAGTTGGTCTAAACATGGGCACCGTGTAAACTGATGTCTGCCTCTGAACAGGGAGGCAGGCGGTGAGAAGTTACAACTCCCAAGCGAAGCTGTCCTCCTGCGACCTCTGCCAGGACGTCCAGGGCCGCTGTCCTTGTCAGGATGGAACTTCAGGCTCCCATCACCGTTCTTCAGTCCTGTTCATCTTCTCTCTTGTGCTTCTGTGCTCTTTGCAACATTGGCTGTGATTTATTTTTTAAAGGACTCCATGTAAAACTAATATTTCCAGAAATCACACGCAATCACTTTGTTTTCATAGTTGAATATCACCTCTGGCTATTTTGAAAAACAATGTTTTCATTCCATGGGGCCGGGGGATGGTTTGCAACAGGTCCTAGGGTGTAGAGTGCAGATTTCTTCACTTGGCCTTTGTGTGATTAGAATGACTGCAGTGTGTATTTTTATTTCCCCTGTGTGAAATTGTTTAACCTCTTTTTGGCAAGTTTTTGTTTTCTTCAGTCTAAAAATGTTTTTTTATTCTTTCTACTTTGTAAAAGACATAATCTTAGGTGATAAGCATTAGTAGGCATCAGTGTTTGCTTTAGTGTTCAAGATGAATTTCTCCGGAAATCAGCAGGAGGAGCTTGTCCTGTTCTCTTTCCACCTCCAATCTAATGCACACCCCATGGTCTCAGTGTATCTTTCTGAATTGGACATTGCTTCCTTCTTTTAGAATGTAGATGGTGAGTTTTAAAAAGTTAAATGGTCTTTTTCCACTCCCAATCAGATCACGTACCCCAGCCTTTACCCACCCTCTCTTTTTCTTCTGGAGAGAACGAGGGGCGACCTGTCTTCCTCTGCGTGACCTGCTCAGAGGGTGGGGAGGGTACTGGATGTGTTCAGCCCCAACCCCAGCCATATTTTAGGAGCATGAGTCAGACAGCACTGCCACCTGTGCCTTATGTGATTCAGACCAGAGGACCGAGGCTGGGATGTGCTGTGAACCAGGAGTATAAGAACATACTGTACAAGTTTCTGAAGACATGTGACCTCCACGTGCCCTGGGAAGGAAGTTGGAGTTGATGGGGCTAACTTGAAGTCTTGACCTGAAGTGCCGAAGTGTTGGCCTGGGCTTCTGGAGAACCTTGTCTAGGCTTAAGGCTCTGAGCACCAGACTGCCACTGTCTAGTGACAGTGATGCAAAATGTGATTCTTTAAGAAGATTCATGAATTCTGAACATCCAGATCATTGGTCACCCTGTACTCTGAAGAGTAATATTCACGTGCCTATGAGATGAAACTTAAAAAAAATTCTTTCTTGCTTCTTCCCTTCTTTCTGCCTTTCTCTCTTCTTTTTTCCTTCCTTTCTGTCAAAACATTTTAGATATTAAAAAAATTAAGGACTCTAAAAACTAAATCTCGGGAGTGGTTTAATTTTGCTCCTTAACTCCATGGATTTTTGTCTCAAGTAGGCATGGGAAAACAATTTCCATGGGCCTCAAAGAGTTTGCTATATATTTTCAGCTATTTAAAAAGAAGTCTATGAAAAGTAAAATATGCAATTATATTTTTAAAAATTAACTTTAAAAAGAGTGCTTTTATTATAGTGAATTCTGAGAAATTATATTGGAATAGATGTTCATATATTGCTTATGGATATTTTGATACCAAGGTAGGAATGATCAACATTCTGTATTTTAATACTTGCATCTTCTTTGTAGAAAACAGATCCTCAGGGAGTGGTCTATGAAGAGAGTTGTTAAATATCAAATGCATAATTTTCGTGTATTTATTTTTAATTGGAGAAAAGTTTTAAAAAAATTTTTATCTGTGTCTTATTTGTTTTCTCATTGCTGGAACAAAAATACATAACACCTATAAGTTAAAAGAAGAGAGTTTATTTTAGCTCACAATTTGTAGATGTTTTAGTCCATAGTTGGCTGGTTCTAAGGCCAGGGTGGTGCAGTAGAGGGCATGGTAGAGGAGAAACAGTTCATGGCATGGCAGGCAGGAAGCCCAGGGAGGTAAAGGGAGGAGGAAAGATATCCCCACAGTGACCCACCTCTTCCCTCCGGGCTTCCATCTCCCAACATCACACCCAGCTGCCAATCTACCTGTGGACTAATCTGGTGATGAGTACACACACCCATGACCCAGTCGTCTCCCCAAAGTCCCATCTATGAGCACATGAGGCTTTGGGGGATGTCTTAGATATAAACTATAACAATCTGTTTTACCTTAGAAACAGTTCATTCTAGAAACGTCACTTGTCATGTTTGTCCTTGCTGTTCTGTGATCTCAGGCTTTACTCTCTGGAAAGTCTGTGAAGGTGAAATCACGTTATGATGTGTGTTGGCAAAGAGTCCCCCTGACCTGCCTGCCCAGAGAACCTTGTAGTGACTGTCACTACCTTATGTTCTGTAGTAAATAACTTATAGCCAACTGAGCATTGTTTATTGGGAAACACTAGGGTGGAAAGTCTGCTGGAAGACAGGTGGTTTGTGTTTTAGAGACTTCCTCATTTAAAAATGAGGATTCAACTATACTTTTTTGGGTGAAGTACTTCAAATTTTTAGGTTAAAAGGTACATTGTAACTCATCTCTTTTCGTTATACATCTGTTAAAAGTGAGGAGGAGGCCACAGAGGTGAGAAGAGGATTCTTCAGGCCACTTCATGGTGCATGGGGTTGTAGGGTTATCTCAGCCTCTCCCCACTGCTCTGTTTCTCAGAGAACTTGCTCCACTCCAAGAAGTGATTGAAAGACCACAGGCATGAGGAGAAAGAGTGCATGTGAGAGTAATAGTTAATAGTATAGACTATTTTCTTCACATGCTATGAGAAATAATATAAAAAATCATTTTACCTTTGTTTGTGCTGAAACTCACGTATTGAGAATGTCATCAGTTTTGCTTACTGAAATGAATTCACTTAAACTTCTTCATCATTCCCCAGTCACCAGCTTATTTCCATTTTTGACTGGCCAATGGTTCCACAGACTGAACACTGGGAATGAGTAGGATCCAAACAGTTCTAGGATAGAATGACATGTTTATATTTAGATTCACCATGTTACTACCTTTAGTTACAGTGATTAAAAAAAAGAAACAAGAGCCCTCGAAAATGTGTCCAGTCAATGAAATGCTTCCTTTTACTGTGTTCTATTCACTTTGTTTTTTAAAATGTCCTAAAAGTACTATTTTTGGTTTAGTATTTTAATTACATTATAATATGCAGCACTGTGCTCAGATAGAATGCACCTGTATGGCTATTACCTAGAAGTTTGTACTTATATATGGCACCATATCCTAAATGCGGGATAACATTCAGGCATAAATCTCTCTGCTCCTACTTTTTTTGAACCTGGATATAGTAATTTTTTGAAAGTCATAGTTAACCTTCATTTCTGCTCCTGTGAAGTTGTTGTTATTAGTCTGGCAGTATAATCCAAATTATCTTTACTTTGACATTCAGCTATTTCATTTGACATTTCTAGCTGTCTTATGACATTTAAAAATTGGAATTGATTTTTCTTTGTAATTTCTAACAAAAGAGCCATTTTATTAACCAGCTGGCATATAATCTAGAGTTCTTTTTTTCTAACTGCTTTGGAACTATTGACTCTTCATGTCTCTAAAAATATGTTGTAAATACCTATGAGGCAAGGTTCTCCAGCGGATGGGTAGTAAGTATTTCAAGTCTGCCAAGTGGCTGTCATGGGTCAAGGCATCATGACATATTTCTGGAGTATCAGTTCTTGCATGTTGTAAATTTAGGACACTTACAGCAAATGGATTACCCTGGATGAGCATCAGTACCTCTTATATTCTCAGTAGAGGCTTTTGTTAGACAAGAAGAGTACATTCTTCCATTTTCCTTTGTTTTTAAATTCTGGCAAGGCGTAGCATTTTTTAAGAATTTAAAATTTTCCTGTCATCTATTCAAATGATGTTTATGTTAATATTAAATATCTTAAGTTAGATTGGAAATCGTTTGAGGAGCTGTTACTTTTTACTATCACTTTGAATAGAGGACCATTATTCTACATTCTTCAAAAAATTGGGTAGTAGATATTACTTCTAAAATTAAGTATGGGTCAGTGAGAATAGACTTGTGAAACTATTTCTAGGTATGTTCTAGTTTCATATGCCTCATCAAAAGATAGTGCTACGTTGCATCATTTTGTAAAATACATTGTAATTTTCATTTTAATTATAATGCAGGAAAATAAACATTTTCTGGGTGATTTCTGAACTTCTCATGTCAAAGGACACATAACACATGGTTATGTTTGTAA
This sequence comes from Dasyprocta punctata, assembly GCA_004363535.1. Classification (NCBI taxonomy): domain Eukaryota; kingdom Metazoa; phylum Chordata; class Mammalia; order Rodentia; family Dasyproctidae; genus Dasyprocta; species Dasyprocta punctata. The sequence continues at coordinate 262 of RJWM01009390.1, read as the reverse complement.
TAGGGATGGTACTGATGTATGTGTTGCTACATATTTAAGAATCTATCTCATATTGTCACCAGGCCAGAATTTACCACTCCTCTGCCCAGCACATTGAGTTTGTGGTAGAGGGCAGTTCCATTTTCCACCTACAGATTTTTAAGACTTATCTTCAAGGCTGGATGTTGTGGTGAACGTTTGTAATCTCAGCACTCTGGGAAGCTGAGGCAGGAGGATGACAAGTGAGAGCCCAGCCTGGGCAATAGCAATTTAGTGAGATCCT